>LN891156.1:53793-185923 GCA_900010015.1 Tuber aestivum
CGGTAAACACGTTTGGCACCGTCAGTTGCAACACAACCCTGAGCTGACGGTACCGTTCTAGCCCACAATACAAATTTCCCTAACGGAACTGTTAGGTAAGCGGGGCCTAAATACCCAAATTCCTTTAGGATCTTTAGACCTCTCCACAGAGTATTCATCACTGAAAATAACACCCTCAAACTCCTACCTTGTCCAATCCTTATGCTCCTTTGCCCAAGCTAACCTTTTAACAGCATGCTCCTCCTTAAGACTAGCTCTTTTCTTTGCTCTCTCTACTTTTTGACCGTCATGGATGCTAAAGAGCACTTGACAGTCTTAACTGAGACTTCTGAAAAAACATTGTTGCATAATTCTGTCAAGGATTGGCAGTGTGCCTTCTTGGACTCCCTGAAAAAATAGCACTGAGTACAGTTGGTAAGAATTTGAGGTCTTTCTATAGTAGGTAGGTTTAGTTCTATTCCTGTTCCTTGATATCTGAGGTAAAAGCTTTTTGAGGATCAAGGAAGAGTGGTTTAATTGTTTTGCAATCTGTAAATAGGAAAGTTTTTGGCTTTTAACAGAAATTACGTACTCTTTCTCACAGTTTGAGAGGTGTTCAGTAGTATAGCTTGACATGGTGGAGGGTGGTAATGTATGGGGATGCTGTAGTTGTGATCTGTTGTGTTGCATCCAACTCACCGGGCCAAAACATCTGTCCCTATAGTTTATGTTTCCATCACGTAGAACTTTTGAAGCCCCCACACTAGGCATGCATTGCGCCAAACACAAGAATGAAATGAAAACTGGCTGAGAGAAGGGCAGCGAGCAATGGGGTGGCCTGAGCCACTTGATTTATTCTGATGCTCATAGCTCCCGGCCCGCCGATCTGCTATCGCGGCTTCCTGTTGGATACTGGTTGGCTGTGTCCGGAGAACTATGGGTCAACAATTGACTATGACTCCTGGTGATGTCGGTAACAAGGATCCAGCATATGGTTATCAATCCTGTTACTTGCCTCCACCTCGAATAATCACTTTATGGTGTCGTTGGTATCACACCCGGCAGTAATGTTCTGTTCACTGGTTGGTCACCAGTTCGACTCTGGTCGAAGGGACTGCATTTCTGTGTCTTTTTTCCTTAATAAATAAAACCTTCCACTTCTGTTGCACTGTAAAATAACGGGAATATTAAAGTATAGTCCTGCTCGCAACGCTGCCTCGGAGGGAAAGGTACCGCTGCACGGTCTTAGCAGCAACTGAAGTACCGATACATTGCATGGTCAAATATTTGCTCCCCAAATCAAGCAGCACCGCAGAGTTTTCCATCAACTTGAGGTATGGCAGTAGCAGGAAAATTTGCTTACATCATCATATCAATCATAGTAGACCCCCAGGCACTAACTACAAGTGGTGGTGTTATGGTTAAGGACAAATTCAGACATCGATGACAAATTGGAATTTTTTGTACTAGTACTTGGGCTGCTGCCAAGATACTTCCACCACACATTTCTGTCCGGGAGAACCTTTCGAACGGGACTGCAAACTACCGGTAAAACATTCAAATAACTTATCCACCCCAGTTTATCCCAAACGCGAAGATAGCTCCTAACTTATACGGTAGATTTCTCTCATCCATCAAAATAATAACCAACCAGAATGTTTCAACGAAAGCACAGACAAGATATTATCCAAGCATGACCAAAAATCCATTCACAAAAACCAGGAATATTTGCGGGAACTTCCGAACCGCTGTCTTACCCTTGGGATCTCAGATTCGATCTAAGTTAATTTACCATCCTAACATACTGCCCAGTACCGGTATCGCCGAACCGGAATAGCAAGAAAGCTGTTGCCCAGAAACCTTTCTGTGGGTTAACCTGTGATTTCCTGGAAACTAACTCTGATCATCTCGCCTATCCACTTGATTAGGCCTAGCATCCGTTGGTAGGGGCTGGTTGCGAGGGCTGATTGTAGGGGTTAGCTATTATAGCTTGCTTACCGGTTCGGCAATAGCTAGGACACAATATTTAATTGAAATCTGGGACTGAAGGGGAAATCCCACCAGTCATTACTCTGGGGGTAATATATTATCCCGCGCCCTGCGCATCGGAATACAGCTAACCAATCCCCACACGGACTAAATTAAAAGTTAAGGAACAGAAACGCTGCTGTATCATCTGGTTCAGGACCATATCTATTGGGTGCTTGCGGTCTCGCATCCGGACAAAAGAAACACGCAAAATCAGGTCAAGACCATTTCAGCGCATCTTGGTCTGCTATCCGGGCGCTGCTGGCCCTGTGGCGCCAACCTGTGTTTGCCCACACGGATTAAATTTGTGGCGATGTTCTTTCCGCCACTTGAGTCTGCCGCAGTGTGTATGCTATCGGCCCCCCCCCCTTTGAGCCGCGACACGGCTCTGCGATTATACATTTGCAGGGTCTTCCCAGCGTTGTAAATCTCCGCCGGAATTATCTCCACTATCCCGAGGTATTCCGAGTTCCGGGTTCATCTTCGCATGCCGAGTAACGGTAATAGGCTTTCAGCTCGGTAAATTCAATCCTGGCTGGAGTCCCGCACACCTTGCATATGCTAGGCCCAGTACGTATTAGGAACCACCACATAGGCAGCCCGGCTGGTGGGATACAATATTGGTCGCCATCTCAGGGTGGCGGCACCAGGGACATTCATCTAGGCCTACTATTCTCATGGCCGTAGTGTACTTATTCGCGCGATTTTGAGTGGATTGACTAGTTATCTGCTGGTTCGGCGGTACTGGGATTATATGTTTTGATCGAGGGCATGTGCATTCCTGCATCTCTTAGGCTAATGGTAACTTCCCCATGCGCCGAGTTCCCCCCACCCTCGCGGTAACCCCCGACCATTCGAAAATGGGACAGGATTCTCAGACATGACACATTCCTTCACAATATTGTAGTGTCGCTAAATTGCCCTGGGCAACGGTGATAGTACCTCAGGTTAGAAGCCATGACGGGAACACCATAAGTGGCTCAGTGCAGGAATTCCGCCACATGCCTGACACGCCTACGACATGAGGATTGTAATTGGGACCCCCTTTGACAGGGCATGGCGGATCGAGGATTGCGATAGTATCCGGTTTATTGACGACCCGACCGAACACCACTGCTGCATGCGATCGCAGGGCCCGACAGGAGCCCTCTTTCTGCCAGGGACCCCGGCTACCGGGAGCTTATGGGGGGGGGGGCTTTCTCCAGGATAAATCGAAGGGGCTAGACTTCTACGGCATCGAGTTTCGGGAATCCATCCTGTGGAACGCGCAAAGCCGACTCTTGGGGGCATGTCACACCGTTGTGCTCCGGGTCTGTTTGGGCGATACGGGAGCTCTATGGACGTTCTGGGAGGAGCGCTCCATTGCCTGACGGTCCACTGCTCGCCTGTAGCAGGCGAATCGACAACCGGATTGGAGAGCGCTAAAGTCTCAATAGTGCCGGAAGACTTATATCGACACTCCCGTTCTGATTACCCACTCCAGAAACTCCCCCGGGTATGTCCGTCGGGTTCGGGAATGTGTGGAACAAATCTTTCCGAATGAGGTGGTTTGAGGGAATAATTCGTAGGGGGATGGTGGGAGAAGGGTTGCGAGACGGGAAGACGGATTATGACGGGATGCGGTTGATCAGAATGAGCGCCCCTGGGCCCGTTGGTACTGATTTTTGGATTCATGTTAGGGAGGAGTGGCTGCGAGATGGATCGGCCCAAGGTAGCCTTTCGTTTATCTGTCAGTTTATTGGGGGATTGCTAGTTGTACAATATCCCGGTTCCGCGATACTGGGATAAATACATTTGATCAAACCAGGTACTAAGTGCACTCCAGCAGATAGAAGCTCTCAGGTCCGTGGAGGAAACCGCCATGGTCAATCAACCCAGTTCATCCGTAGATCCTGACTAAATCTTATATCGTAGGCCCTTTCGGGGGAGGCCATGGAACCGTCTCGGCTTTCTTAGGTTCACGTTTATCGTAACCGCTATCGTGCTCCTAGCGCCAATCCAATCCTGTTTCCTTGTTTCTAGATTCTTGTTAACGCTCTTGCAGATTCACGATATTTTGTTGGCTTGGCCCAGGAACAGGAATGCGGTTCTTTCGGGTAGGTCAGTATCTAGGTAAGTAAATTGTCTGTGATACCTCTGGTCAAACAGGTTTCCCAGTGGGTCCTCCTCTCAGACTTCTATGGCAACAGTTGAGCCAACCCCCCCCCCCTTGGGATAAGGGCCCGAAATGGCCCCTATATCGACCCATTGGTACCGCGTCTCACATTTTATGCACTTAAAGTCCAAGAGTCCCGGAAGATGTGCTTGAGCAGCAATAGATCGAACTCCAAATTGATTGCCACTCATCTATACCAGTAGTTAGTTAGTACCACTTGGTCTGCCTGATCAAAAAGAAAATGATGCTTTCAGATCGTCAACCAATGGTGGACTCACCTCCACCTCAATGCCTTAGGTAGGTAAACAACCGGTCCCGCAAACTTCGCGGTAACATGTCTCCCCATGAAGCCTCTGGAAAGATTGCAGCAAGCTAGCCACGGTGGCGAGTACACCCACGTCTCTATTCGATAATCGAGTATTGCATCACCCCTGAGGGAATTCCGAGGGCAAAAGCAACTATGTTCGGTGAGCATCCTTGACTGGATGAGCCCCCCATGATACTGGAGGCGAAGGCCCTCTAGCAGCGATAAAACCTTACCTGGACCGCCTTGTCGAGATTTGAGGATTTAATAATGAAAAAGTCGTCCGTAAAGACCCCTAAGGATGGTAAGATATAGGTGTCCAAATGGATGCATTTTCTTGAGTGACAATGGACTTTTCCTTTAGTTAACCAGGCTGGCATGATTGTTCATGGTAACCGGAAAATATCTTCCAACGTGGGGACGGGAGGCTCTCAGTTACCACTGGGATCTTTCCTCACGGTGCTCCTTTCTGTTGTAGCCCAGAGGTAGCAAAGGACTTCAGCGATTGTACCTCGGAAATCTACCCTGTCCTGCCCCACCCTAGGAGGCGACAGGGAACCGGTCAACAATAAAGTATGATAAAGAGTGGTGGAGGATGTAAAGTGGGAGTACGAAGAAACCAGACCCATCTTTTCTCCTAACCTCAAATTTAAACCCCAAATTCCTCTCTCCAACCCCTTCGCCAGCAACCTGCTCGGTGGGGAAATCAATAGACCCTCAAGGCTCCCCCCCCAGGAAAGAGCCCCTCTGAGGCTCTTACCTACTCGAGCAGGCACTGGCAGTAAAGAAAGAGATCAATAAATCACTGGGACCAATTTATACGTCTTATCGATAGAAATACGGTAGGATAAATAACTCCATTGAAACCCCTCGGCAATTTGTTTTCCTATTCCACTGGGCCCCCTCTATTCTTCACTATGTTAGAAAACGCGACTCGGATAACCTCTCGGTATGAAAACAACTATTCCTTCATGTCGCATTAAGTACCACTAAAGCGCGACCGCCTTCCACCTACCACCCGGGGTTATTATTGCCGTCCACAAACTGAAGCTATCTTGATAAATAACGTAATTTACCGTGCAATGGCTCTTCACCCACATGCGGCTCACCATGGCAACCGCTGGAAAACCAAATGTATATTTGGTTATCTACACAAATAATAATGATACCATATTGAAAATTTGTTAAAAAGTACTTTTAAATATGGAGAATCAGAATCAGAAGTTTTTATTTGATAATAAAGAATGGTTCCCCCTGTATACTCAGTTTGTTCTAGAGTAGCTCAAATATCATCTTGATTTGAATAGTGGGTTAGGAAATTAAAAATCATTGTAAAAATACTAGTTTAAGTAAATAGTAGGATCTTATAGGTCTTGAACTTGATGTATTAAGTGCATTAGGATTTGTTTGTAGCTATTTTGGGGGCTATTGAGACTAAGCAAAAAACTAAAGCTAAAAATGTATCTTATAAACAAGAATAGATGATATCTACATATAGGGTTTACAAAATGTTATAATAATTTTTAATATTCTTCACTAACATGACCCAAGATCATATATAAGTTCCCAAGGCAGTAGGTCAAGTCTTGTAAATTTTATACCAATATTATTATAAAGTAATTTAGAGAAAAATACTAATTTCAAGCTGCAACTAAGTAGGCTACATATTTAGGAGAAGGTCCAAAGTAGTGTTTTCTAGTCTACTCATATTGTTAAAGTTATTGAAAGAGTTTTAGTCTATCTAGGTAATCGGACTCAGAGATTTCAAACATTAACTCCAATAACACTGAATTTTAATATAGATTTCCTGCTGTTCTCCATAGAACCTGAACAACTTATCCATAATTCTTAAAACTTAATAAACTTAGTTAAATAGTTGTAGAAAGAAATATTACAAAGTATCCACATCATATCTTCTCTTCACAAACAGATATCATATAGTAAAAATGATATATTTTCTATGTAGTTTTCCTCCTCTCTTTCAGTTAGTATAACATGCCAATAGGCTTATAAATTACCAGAAAGCTATATTATTCTAAGTATATAAAGTCCAAATAATCATTCTATTAGGTTATAAAGGTTCTCTTATTTATATTTGCATTTTTACGCATGCTGTAAAAGTGTAGTCTTGTTTAAAACAACTATTCTTAAAACCACTATACTGATAATTATTTTGCTTATTAAGAAATAAAAGCTACATATTCTGATTCCCCATATTTAAAAGTACTTTGTAACCAATTTCTAAAGTGGTTGCATTATTATTTATGTCAATAATCAATTATACATTGGATTTTCTAGTGGTTGCTATGGTGAGCCGCATATGGGTGAAGAGCCGCATCCCCTCCCCGTAAATTACGTTAGTGACCCTACAGTTGATAAGACTCTCTTAGAGGCCATTAGAATAGCAGTCCCAGAGTGCAATCCCTCACGCTTCCAGAGCAATGGAAACACTAACGTAATTTACCGTGCAGCGGCTCTTCACCCAGATGCCGCTCACCATGGCAACCACCAGAAAGCCAAATGTGTATTTGATTATCTACATAAATAATCCTGATACCATATTGAAAATTTGTTAAAAAGTACTTTTAAATATGGAGAATCAGAATCTGGAGTTTTTATTTGATAATAAATAATGAGTCTTCTTGTATACTCAGTTTACTCTAATGTGGCTCACATATTATCTGGTTAGAATAGTAGGTTAGGAAAATTGGAAATCCTTGCAAAAATACTAATTTAAGTAAATTGTATAATCTTCTAGGTCTTGTATTTGATGTTTCAAGTGTATTGAGATTTGTTTTTAGCTATTTTGGGGGCTATTGAGACTAAATAAAGGACTAAATTATGTAATGTTACAATAACCTTTATTATACTTCACTAACATGATCTAAGATCCTATATAGGTTTTCAAGGCAGTAGGTTGAGTTCTGTAAATTTTATTCCCTCAATATTAAAATGTAACTTAGAGAGAAATACTACCTTCAAGCCTCAACTGAGTAGGCTATATTACTAGGAAAGGTCCAAAGTAGTTCTTTCTAGTCTTCTAATATTGTTAGTTATTGAAAAGTTTGAATATGTTTAGACAATAGAACTTAGAGATATTAAACTTCAACTACAATAATATGATATTTTAATATGGATTTGCTGCTATTATCTATAGAACCTGAACAACTTATCTATAACCCTAGAAGCTTGGCATCATGAGTTAAGTAGTTGTAAAGAAGAATATTAGAAAGAATCAAATTCATATCTGATCTGTGTAAATAGATATAGTATAGTAAAAGTAATATATTTTGTATGTAGTTTCTTTTCTCTCTTTCAATTACTATAACATGCTAATAGACTTATAAATTACCAGAAAGCTATATTATTCTAAGTTATATTAAACCTAAATAATTACTCTATTAGGTTATAAAGGTTCTTCTATTTATATTTGAATTTTTATACAAGCTGTGAAAGTATAATCTTATTTAAAACAACTACTCTTAAAACTACTATACCAACAGTTATTTTACTTGTTAATAAATCAAAATTACATATTCTGATTCTCAATATTTAAAAGAACTTTCTAACCAATTTCTATAGTAGTGGTATTATTATTTATGTCAATAATTAAGTATATATTAGGTTTTCCGATAGTTCCCATCATGAGCTGCACCTGGGTCATTAGCCACGTCCCTGTAAGTTGCATTATACATGCACTAGTACTATAGAGCCTGTTCCAAAAGAGGTACCAATTCTTGGCTCTACTATTGCAGTAAGAGGATATGGAAAAATGTGAACGGACAGTGGCTAATTTGACCAATAGTTGTTATAGACTATTTCAGGGTGGTCAATTAGGTTTCAGACCTGAAGTAAGGAAAAAGGTGATCAGAAAGCTGATCATGTATGTTCCCATCACTTATTCTTATACCCTCATACTCATAGACTGGTATCCTCTTATCACAAATAGTGACTAAACAAGGCAGATTTTATAGTTTGTGTACCCTAAAACCTGTACCAGACTTTAAGCATTTTTTAATCCATTATATCCTCCTATCTTGTAAACCAATTTTTTAAAAAAAAACCTCCACAAGATAGAGCCTGGCAAGGAGAATAGCCTGTAGGTTTTTTAATAGACACCTATAGGTTCATTTGATTGGTATAATCAGTTGAAAGTGCCTATTTTGTATGAGAAAGTGTAAAATGTCTTACATACAGCCATAATTATTTTTGCCCTAGTACTCTTTTATCAAACATAGAGTGCAATCTTCTATATTAAGCCATCAATATATACTGATTAATAAGAAGTATAACATGTTCTGTATAAATTTACTGGTATAAAATAACTCAATATTATCCAAGTATCATATAAAGAAGTACAAATCACAATTAATCCAAAGCTTCTCAAGTTACGAATATACTAATTGGGAAAATTTCCAAAAAAAGTAGAAAGAATTACAGATACATATTGGGAGGAAATACCTTTTGGTAATGTGAACTTTTTTACAGCTGTAAAGCATAAATATAAAAGTTACAGTCATGTTTCTGATGTGGTAGAGGTTGATTAATCTATTATTTACTGTTTGTAACCAGATATTTATTTCCTGCAATTATTCTTTTCTTAATATATATATCTTGACTAAGACCCTGATATTGTAACCCTGCTGTGGGATATTTGGATATTTCCCCTAAACTCTTGGCATTCTAAGCCACAAGGCCACATAACACTCAATTTTAGTCTAGTACATGTTTTGGAGTGCATAAATCATATATAGCTCAGGATTCTGAGCTATAGGTATGTTAGGTTTTCATATGATGCATACTAGTGTACCATAGATTATTATGTTCACCTGCTTGTGACTCATAATTGTGAGTCATACGATGTTATAATTTTCACACATGACTCAAGTCATGAGTCATGGGTTTTACTCAGGTAACATGAGTTACACACTTGACTTGATTATTTAAGTTTGATTGGTTTTAGGTATGTTGCACAGCACCTCATAGGAGTCAGCTGACGGATTTCACCTGACTCATAGTTATGAGTTACAGGGTTTATATGATGTAAGGTATGAGTTACACTAAGTGAAGAGCGACTACATTAAGGGTTACCAGGAACCCCCTGTATGAGCTCTTCACATGTTCTTCTAGTTTATTTCCTCTCTTTATATTTTAACAATAAAAACCCACTCTTTATGCTCTTTAAGATTTATCTTACCTCAAGAGAGAAAACTGTTCAGGTTTCTGGTTAATACTAAGTAAAAGTTAAGCTATAGTTTGAGGTATAGGTTAGTGCTTTATGTAAGTACAAAGACTGATGGGTAGCGCTAGCACCATGTTTTGTTTGTTTGCTAAAAAGTGCTAAGGTACTTGTTTTTATATACTTTTTTTTCTCCTTTTCCTTTTCTCTTTAGTTTGTATCTTTGTATTCTTGCAACCTAAAGATATCTTCTTTCCAGCCCTTCTCCTTACTCTGTAATGTCACTGTCTTTTATTACCTTGCCTGCTATCCAGCTATTGGATCCTTATCCTCACCTGCCCTCCTAGTTCCCGGCTGTGTATCTTGTCTCAGTCCTGTTCTCCATCTGCTTCCGATAGCATACTCATTCCTCGTCTCAACCATTAACACCCCTTGGCTACCCTAAGCTTCACCCTTCCTGTTACAAAAACTATCTCTCATGTCACACTGAACAAATAAGTTTTCAGATGAAAACTTAGAAAGATTAAGGAAGTAGGTGTGAGAGGATTGGAGTCAAAGGACTTCACTATTCAACCCACATAGGTACAGCCTAAGAACTACCTCCTTCCTGCAAGATTAGAATCATTACTTGTCATACCCCCATATCTGCATCCGATAGGATTCTTAACACCTTTGTACCCAAAACCTACTAAAAAAAATAGCAGTCACCAGTGCCACACACTCAAGTACTCATCTCTGAGTATTATAGTTTCTTGAAAATAATACATATCTAGCAAGGCCTTTACTAGCACTGACCCCACCATCATTCTACTCTCTCATTATAAACTATTCTAACAACACCTTACTATCCTTCAACCTACTTGACATCTAACCTAAGTATTATTCACAACTCCTGATATCTTTCTCCTTGACTGCTGTGAGCAGCTATTTACGCTCGTGCATCAGTAGCTACTATTCTTACAATGTCCCTGTTTACTAACAAATAATCCAACTACAATTTGTCTTCCAAGCAAGAGCTCTCGATTCAATGCAATGCTGCTGACATCCACCATGTTGGAATAGTGGCAGAGCTAGCTGAGTACCTCTGTGCCCATCATAACCCTCAGCCAAGTTTGTTACCTGCACCAGGTGATCCAAGGTGTGATAGCATACAGGTTACCCAGTCTATAGTGGGTTGTGAGGAAGACATGAAGGCAGAATCTCAAGCTTTATTCAGGAAGGTACTTCAAATGAATGAATTGGATGTTGCAATGGCAGAGAGCAATATATATATTTGCAATCTCCATGGTCTGGAACTTGAAGTCCTGGCTAAAGCAGATTAAAATACTTGAAAGAGGTATTTTAAAGGACTCAAAGATTGCATTTTAAGATGGCAAGATCTCTTCTCTTAAACAGGATGTCTCAGAGCTGAAGTACAGTATCAGAACCTTGAAACTGGGTGGGCAGGAGTATAGATATAGGCAGGAGAGATTCATCTCTACTTTTGTTCATGACAATCTTGATAATGCTACCTAGTCCAATCATAAGATTCTTAAGGAGGTCAATATCATGATATATCTGGCAGATACCACTAATTATCAGCCATATAATTGAATAAGTGAGAGACAAGATACTTATGCATTTAAAGAGCTAATGGAATGCACCTATCTGATGTAAAAATGATTTGTGAGTAACCTTTCCTATCTTATCTGTCTCTAATCAAAATTCATAAAATCCACTCTCAGGTTATTAGTGGAAATCAGGTTGCCATCCTATGATGCCTTAGTTTAATTATTAACTGCATTCCAATTAACAGTTAATAAGAGCAAACATACATTGTAGCCTCAGATTATATATCCTATCAGAGAAAGGGCTAAATATTCACTGAACAGATCATCTACAATAACGGGGATCCCCAAGTGGTACAAATAGTAAATTTTACAAGTTTTCATAGTTATAAACATGAATGCAAACTTTTCTAGCCCAGCAAGAAACCAGCAATATCTTGAACTTGCATGCAACCATGAAAGCAAACAAGAACAAGACTGGAACTAAAGAGTTCTATCAGATATTTAGGCAGTTTATGCGGGAATTTATAAGATCAAACTTGAAGTTGATATACTTGAGTGAGAACTACATGGATAGAACCCAGCTTGGCAGTACATTAGTATCCAATATATATCCCTACCGCATAAGACTATGCTATAATGAAAATTATTCTACTTCAGGGATTATACTAATACTACTTACTAGTGGCAGGTCACTTTGTAGCTATTTCTAGATTTATGAGATGCTGAGAACAGATGATTGGACCAGATCCTAAAAAGGGAAATAATGTGTATAGGATGAATGAATTGGTTGCTTCCCTGTTTCCACTATCTGTGGACTATATAGGGTTCATGTAAAATAACTTGTTTTCTTTCTGCTTATGGGAGAAATTCTGTGAGTACTTTTTCTCTGAAAAGTATAGCATACTTCTAGGGCAAATAAGCAACAGTTACTATGGAGCCAATGCAGTCTAGATCAATTTAGGTGGAATCCCCCTTGCTGATTCTACTGTGAGGGCAGTTTTCACTTTTAGTAAAAAAGAGTTGTGAGAAGGCAAGACAGTATTCATAGACATGAAGATCATTCCTAACCTCAGATTTACTACTCTTAATATACTGGTCAATATCCTTGTACTCAAAAACATACTTGCCTCCAACACTCTTCACCAGTTCATGGGTCCTCTAGCTTACAGTGGCAATGGTCCTAAATTAAACCAATTTTACAAGTTGAAGAATCAACTATCAAACTGAACTTCATGCACTATAAGGTCATTCACAGGAAAACTGCTTAGAACTAGGGTCCCGCTTACCCATGGCAACCATAGGATAAAGCAAACATCTTTTTGATTACATTATTAAATAATTACAAGACAACATTGAAATCTTTTCTGTAAATACTTTAGAATATAGATAACTGAAATTTGTAAACTGTATTGTTTAATGATGAACTATACCTCTTGTGTAGAGTTTTTAAGATAGTTACTTTCAAATAAGACTACTAGGGTTTTCCAGGATATAAAAGTTAAAAAATATACTGGAAGTATCTTTATAAGTTGGTTGAGAGATTGAATAAACCTCATAAGCTCATAGCCAGTATTTATTCTTTTTATTTGTTACTAATTGATAATCTTATAATACCTAGTAGAAACTGAGGAAAAGTGAGTAAGCTACATACAAATTCACTATATATAACAATAGGATAACCTATTTCTGTAATAACTGGCAAATGTCACCACTTTGGATTTACTTTATAATGGGTGTTTATGCAAGTATACAGATTCCCAAGTTGTGTGGAGAATCTTTTCACATGCCACATCCTAGTACTATTTCAACTAAAAATAGTAATTAATAAATTTAAACTACTATTAGGCTTTTCTGATTCCATATATATATATTATAGTATAAATCATTCAATATAAATATTCAATATTCAGAAAAACTATTAGTAAGGTTTCAGACAGTTTAGAGGATTTGTTTTTATAATATTATAGTTGGATAATAGTTTACCTATAGCTCATAATCTGCTTTAACAAATGAAATTACAGAATATGAAAAACATATCTACTGAGCTCCATATTAAGCATATTTACCCAGATATGTAGTGTTACACTTGAGGAAAATACTAAAGGTGTAGGCCACTTCAGCAATAAGTTATTCTATGGTCAAATAGGTTAAATATAGGTATAGTTTTCTTACTTTCTATTAATTCCTATGAAGTACTACAATATTAAAAATTGGCAATAATTAAACTGGAATACTATTAGCTATAAATCCATAAGACTTATTTAATCTCTCAACCTACTTATAAAGATAGTTCTTATAGGTGTTTCAGTTTTTCTATCCTGGAAAACCCTAGCAGTCTTGTTTGAAGGTAACTATCCTAAAAACTATATACAAGAGGAATGGTTCATCATCATGCAATACAGTTCACATATTCTAGTTCACCATATTCTAAAATACTTGCAGAAAGGATTTCAATGTTGGTTCAAAATCATTCATTGAGATAATCAAAGAATGTGTTTAATTTTGCAATGGTTTCAATGGGTGAGCAGAATCCCAGACCTGAGTGGTTTCCCTATAATAATGTTGTAAAAATTTCTGTCAAAAAAAAAATACATTATTTTCTGAAAACTGCTGGACTGCCGGGAATAGAACAAAGTAATTTGAATGCATGAAATGGTTGAAGGAGAGAGGGGCTATATATTCTAACTAGAACTTTAGGAAAGCTATATCGAAGTCAGAATCAGTAAAGTATTCAGCATAATTGATGGTAACCTCAGCATAGTGGGAGATAAGCAAAGGACAAATCAGGTAACAACAGAAGGTACAGTAAAATTATAACTCTATCCTAAACACCCAAAAGTACAGTAAATAAAGCAAGGCAGAGGGGGAAAAAACATCAGAATTTTGATTGTAAAGGGAAGGGAGAAGAGGAAATATCATTCCCAGAAACAAGGGTCCAGAATAAAGTAAAACAAATTAGAACATCAAACCACCTCAGCCAGGTTCTTCCCTCTCTTGCTTAAGGCAATATCAAAACATTCAACAATGATGGAACAATCCACCATCCATTTCTCCTCGTCCTTGCCCATATTATCCAATAGTAACTGTCTTTTTACTCAATATAAATGTTCCATCAAAGGAAATTATTCTCCAGCTATCATCCTACATGACAAACCTATAAACTGTGCTGCTGCCATCATCATTCCACATGTTCCTCAGGGAGAGAAAGCACTACTTTATTGCTTCTCCAAGAAAGTCCTTTAGTTCATCAACCAAAACATATCCATTCTAGTTGTAAGATATGTATTCATCACTACCAATTTCTCCACACCACCAGTACCGGAATCAATTAAGGTAATTTCCTTCCCTTGTAATAAGGTTGGCTCCTGCTTGCTCTCACCTTTAAACTAAGTGATAATAGAATAGATTGTAAAGACTATAATGTTATTTATTTTAGCCTCTTTAAAGTTACCATAGCAACCTGTTAGATATCCTGTAGTTTTTATGCAACCTACCAAGTCCTGATAGATTTTCCTCTTCAACTTCAATATGGTGTCTGGTGCCAATGAAGTATGCTTCCCTTCTACTATCTACTTGATCTGAAGTCCACATATGTCCAGTCTAAGACCCAACCAGTTCCCCACCTCAGAGATTGTTATTTCAGAGTACCAAGTAGCCCACTTAAGCTTTCCCTGTTTTTTGCAGGTATTCTTGTCTACCTTGGTATTAGTAACTTCTACCCAGTCATTAGTAACTTATTAGTATTGATGTAATAACAAAGTATAAATATTCTATTCAATTTACCTGTCCAGTTGGCCTTCCAAATTCCCACCTGGGAATCTTCAGTAGTAGGCTTGAGCTCTGATGTTTTCCTATATGCACTGTGGTAACCAATTGTCCAAAAGGCCCCTGCCCACCAACCAATCAATGGCCTATTAGTATGTGTGCTAATAATCAAATATATAGACATCCTCCAACTTAGTAGTGAATTGTTTGTATTGTGTGTTGTGATAGCGTTTGTGTATGTAGTTGTTGTCCTGCATAGCAGAGGAGCAGATTGAGTTCTGGGGAAAGAAAGAGTTTGATGTGCATGTACCCTGGTTTTTACATTAATTTTAGTCGCCTACAGGGAGGACAAGTGGACAGGGGGGGGAGAATACCTCATTCGCCTCTTGGGAAATTCTGCGGGGTTCTCCGAAAGCAAATGCCAGGGAGTATGCATGAGTTCTACTGCGAAGACCATGTCCTTGACAATGTTCCCAAGCGTCCAGTCCGTCCGTCTTTTGCTTAAGACGGGACGGACGCCAACTTTCATGGCTCTGCCCAGGACGGACGCCGATCCCATGGTCCATCCTTGCCTCTGCCCGGGACGGACTGCAGGGCCCTATAGGTGTCTCACTTGAATCGTGTATTAGTCAGATAGTGTTAATTGTTTCCAGTAGATCAAACAAATTTATTGCAATACAAATAGCCATATCCTTAGTCGCACTAAACTTTCCTCATGCCTATAGAAACAAATAGTGAGATTATACACCAAGCCTACTTAGATCAGAGCCTTGTTCTGAACCACCGGAACCTATACTCTTCCCATGCGCTATCTTTACTGCGCGATGGTGTGGGTGGATAAAATCATAGCGCAACGCTCATGATTGGCGGGCCCTGCAGGTGACGCCAGGGCCCTACAGTTGACGGTCGGGCCCTGCAGTTGACGCCAGGGCCCTGCAGATCACCACCGGGCCCTACCGGAAGATCCCATTTGGATTAAGTCTGTAGGGCCCGGCCGTCAACCCCTAGGACGGCGGTCTTCACGAATGATGGACGCCGTAAGCCGCCGTCCTGAATTCAGCCGCCCGGGACGCCCGGGACTACAGGCCCCGCAGGGCCCTGTAGGGCGCCCTGGACGGTTGGGAACATTGGTCCTTGACCGCTGCCAGAGATGAGACGGTCGATCCTGACTTTTAGCCCGTGGTGAGTATTACGGGCCCCGATATCCTTTGGTCCATAAACCTTACGGCCAGAGATACTCCTTAAGTCATCGTTGCACTTGCCGACGTCGACAGGAATGTTGCCCATGGACTGCACACCATGGGTGCAAAAGAAGACTGCGTTCTTTCGACCCAGTTTCTCGATCTCCTCCATTTGCTGCATGACCACAATCTTGTTGTTAGCCATCATAATTGGGATTGCTGCTCTGTCTGGGGGGGTCACCCTCTCCGAATGTTCCCATTTGATCAAGCCGTTGTTCTTGATGAGGAGGCACCTGTAATGATGCAACTCGCCTTGCGAATGTTTGCACGAATCCAACACACACATGTGCTCCGTCTGCGATCTGATGATATGCTTGTTAGGCTTGTAAATCATTACCACACACTCGATCAAAAATTGTTTGACTCTGTAGCTTCAGGAGCGATTATTATCTCCTTCAGATGGGCTCCAATGAACTTGGCACACTGCTGACGTGCAACATCAATCGCCTTCCTTGTTTCCCAGTCATAGGTGTGTGTACAGGAATGGGGATTTCCGTATAGACCGGGATAAACTGAAAGTATAGCATTGAGCACGCGAGGGACCATAGAAGTTGTAGCTTGCATGTCAACGCAGGTTGGCCGAGATCCCGCATCTATCATTGTGGTTTGCTTGAGAATCCCTATTTGCCATTGCCGTTAGTTTCCGAATCGTCCCGGGAGAAATACGAAACGGAAGGCAGAGAGTTAGGTACCGGTAGAAGGGGACATCATCATACCTGCCGTCAGACTATTCCTAACCTCCTTCCCACTCGCGGATGCGAATCTGCGGTACAGCCGGGCTGTCATTCCCCTCTGGAGCATTAGAGCAGGGTTGAGTGAAGCACGAGAGAAGCTCACAATGCATTGAACAAACTTGGCGGCCATCATCATGGGGTCAGAGTTAAAAATTTGTGGAATTTCCTGCAGGGATGTACCTCTCAGATGGCAGCAGTGGAAAGGTAAATGTCAGAGGAAGAGTTGAAATTGGGGGATGGCGGTGTGGATTTTTTGAGGTATGGAGGGGTTGGGGGGAGCGAAAACCAGGGTTGGATGGATGGGAGTATCACAGTATCATAACGCCATGTGAATGAACCAGGGTGGTAGGTCTTGGCAACGACTGTTTTGCTTGGGTGGAGAGATGCTGTGTGACTGCTTCCTTTTTTTTTTTGAACTGAGGAAGTGTGAATGTTCAGCTGCAATCCAGTACCAGTATTCCGTGATGTGGAGATCTAGAAAATAATTATAATCTGCGGGACATGTTGTGGAGGCGTAAAATTATGGGAAACCCTTGTAAGGAGATCTTGGAAAATTTGGAGCGAGACAGGCGGTACTTATAGGATACCGCAACCTGCTCTACTGTAAGTTACCGGTAATCAAGTTACCCGACTACCGTTAACCCGGTGTGCCTCGCCTGCTTCAATGCCCTACGATATGCAGGTGCTTGTGGAATATCCTAATGCGGTTTCGTGGTGTAGTTGGTTAAACACTTGTCTACTGCTGAAATAAATGCCCTCGCTCCCCCACTAAACTGAATTTAAATTTAGCGAGCCTCAAAAGCGGCGGAGCTGCAGGGGTACCGTGCTACAGTGGTTCAAGTGTAGCAGGGTACAATACAAGCACTCTACACGTACGAGTACTCGAGTACTAGTACCGCACCAGTTGGGTCAACTTGTCTCGGCGGTTTAAACAAATACCCGTCAATTACCGGTATCGGCGAGTCGGTAAAGTGAGGTGGAGAGAATGAAGTATTCGTAATCCTATGTGGCGAGATCTCCTATAGGGTAGCTGAAGGAGGCGGTTGGGGACTAAGAGAATCAGGTCAAAAGAGGTCATGTGACAGGAGAGCTCCACAAACCCTTGGAGATCTTGTGCAATTAAGTTACTATCTCCCTCACCTGGGACCAGTGGGCGAAGAAAGAGTTTCTCAAAGGCTAGCCTCAAGGGACCTCCGGTAACAGAACTCCCATCGATGTTGATTTCGTTGATTCTCATAGGTCTGATTAAGAGAGAATTAGGGTTGCCTTGTGCGATATAGGGATTCGGTACGGTGCGACCTCACCACGCTCTATGTGTGTCATCCGCCACGGTCCGGAGACAGAGATAAGAAGAACAATATTGAGGCAATAGAGAGAATTATGGTCAGTGGGGCCGGGGGGCCGAGTCATTGTAGATTGTGAAAGGCATAGCTCCCTGGAGGACAGAATAAGTGCAACGGAAATAGAGAATTTACCCTTGTTAAAAACTATTCTGAACAGTATAATACAAGTAATTCGAAGAATAGAGAATAGGTGAAAAAGGATAAAAAATAACTTCTACTGTGTAAGTGTAGAAATAGAGAAACAAAAAAGAACCTAGACAGATAACTTACACAAAACAAAAAACAAAAACAGCCCTGTTAGAGGGACTTGCATGGAAATCGACTGAAGCCTGATAAACTCTTTTGCAAGAGCACTCCACTCCACATGGTCTTCCTCCTTCCTTTTCTTCCTTGGATCCTGTATTCTGCAAGAAATCCCGCCCACAGTTTCCGATATTTAAGCCCATCAGTCATACCATCCTGTACAGTAATGCACATTGTTCGCGAAGCACCCAGAACTTCTGAAAGACAACGGGAGAGAACGCCCAATTCGAAGGGCCTCAGTGGCTGCCACCCGCAACGTGCCCCTGTCTTACCAATTCCGCCATAATTTCCACCCGTCTTTCTTTCTCATTACGATTCTCGAGGATAAGCTGTGCATTTTCAGCCAAGAGGATGGCGATTCTGTCTTGTTGCTGATTTTCCCCGGAGGCCTGAGCAAGGCTTTGTACCCAAATTTGCGCAGCCGCCAAAATTGCGGCTCCTCTAAGACCGCTAACAATTGCGGCAAGTGGAACGGCGTATCTCGACATCGTTGCTGAAACATACACTTCTGGGTTAGCAACTACATCGGCTCCCGCTTCAAGGATTCTGCTAACATACCGATGAACCCCGATAATATGACAGAAGTGGGGGCAGAAGATAGTAGTCAAATCACTTGCGGATCCTGTTGGCACGACAGAAGTGCAGGCAGAAGATAGCTGTCGGATCACCAACAAATCCTGATAATACGATGGAAGTGCGGGCAGAAAATAGTAGTAGGATCACCCACGAATTCCGGTAACACGCGTGAAGTGCGGGCAGACGGCAGTGGTCAGATGGAGTTTTTGTGTGCTCAGGAATGAGCAAAAATATGAGCAAGGTGAACAATAGAGACAAGTCGTGGGAAGTGTAATAGCGGTTTGCTTGGAGGGTATAGATGTTTGAGCGAGAGTCTAAGGGAACACAATAATAGGGATAAGGGGAGGAAAGGATGGGGGAAGGAAGGAAGGAGTATGGGAAGATATGGAGGCTGGTAAGGAAGTACCGTAGGTGTTTACATGTCCAATTATGATGCACTATATTCTACAGTTATAACAGACAAGTATTTTATTCTCCCATCATGTCACATTGGGTTTTGTGGTGTAGTTGGTTAAACACCTGTCTCCCGCTGAAATTAATACCCTCTGCTCACCCCACTAAACCCAATTTAGCTAACCTCAAAAGCGGCTGAGCTCCAGAGGAACCCGACCACAGCGGTTCAAGCGCTTACAACACATGTACTAGTATCACACCGCACCGGTCGGGCCAATTTGTCTAAGAGCGGTTTTTCTGTGCAAGCAATTCGACAGTACTGTACGGCTCCGGCATTACTTTATCTGTGACACAATGATGCTCTAACCCTCATCGCGCGTAACAATGTTATCCTGGGCTCCTGAAAAACTTAGACTCCCGCGAATCTACACCCCATGAGACAGTTAGCACCATCCGGGCTTATTCATAGTGAAAACGACTCCTACCCAGTTTCGTTATTTTACGGAACAATGGGGTGTTTCAAGTACTGTACTGGTATCAGGTCAAGAATTTTGTGTTGTCGTTGGGTGCATTCCTCGTGATCTCCTTATTGGTTATGTTTTTGAGAGCTAGTCTATACGAGCCAATGCAAATTATTCCTGCAGCCGGTTCAGTAACAGCAGCACTAGTGCTGAATCATGAAAGGCCAAATGACAAGCTCTCCCAGTTGGCCTAACACCCCCACGAGCACTATCCAGGTTTGGTGGACTGGCTGGGAGTTGTCCTTGCAAGAAATGAATGGCCAGAAAATGGGGGTTGAACTTCTCTGTGCATGACTTTACAGGTACCGTATCATACCAATACATGGTTATGTAGCAAAAGGGTACAGAGTGATAGTTCCGGGCAGACCGGAATACAAGCATCATACATTATCATACGGTAGGTATGACGATATCATGATATTCCTGCTTGGGCCGAGAGGCCGAGTAGGAATAAACGGGATGGTTTTTTGGGTCCGTTCTATACGCGAGTGGGGGAGGGGTGAAGAAATTTGGCCACCGTACGGTATCGCAGCTTCATGATTGGGAATCGCTGGAGATTCGAGATGCTCTTATCAACCTCAACTCACGCACGGGTATGCACTATGGGTGGGCAAGACTGGTTACATTGGGAGACCAATGCTTAACCTTCCTCTAACATGCTTTGGACATGAATTGCCTCTTTGGTCACACTTGGTACCGGTTGTTGGACGCCACAGAACACATTTCTCGTTTTTTTTCTTCCTCCCTCCTGTCCTTGGTGCCACACCCACTCCCCACCCTTCCACACCTCTTCTTCATTTCTAAATAACTTCAAAAATAACCCGTACCTCCCACCACCACCACCATCACGCATCATGCCCAGAACCCAACACCGACTCCTTCCCAGATTAAGCTGACTAGTGAGCGTTAATTTCGTGGTTTGTTGAGTGTGTTCAGAGGCCCACATGCCCCCTCTGCACCAGCATTAGAGGTTCCGCCCTGTGATATAAGTGAGATTTGAGTGAACATAATTAGCTCATACCAACACCGGTCTAAGATTCCAGAGGACCCACAATGTTTTTCCCACCCCGCATGATTAGACCTCCTAATCTCCCAGTAATCTTGACACACCCGTTCTCATCCAATTCTGCTTTTTCTCCGGTCTACCCAACCTAATCCGATCGATCAGCTCTATGAAAGGAGGGAGAAAGCAGTAGAGGTGGCTGCGAAACCACCTGCATGCATCCACAACTTCCCGTTCTCATTTTTAGTCCTGACTCCCGCCGTACCGATTGGGTCGTTCCAGTAGCCCTTCTGCAGGAGGTATCCAGATACCGGTAGTTCACTGAGTTCGCCTGCGGAGAGGGTCTTGGTGCGCTCGGTGGCAGAGCCTACTTTGGTTCTATTTACGAGCACCGGCCTAAAGAGGGTGTGAGGAGAGGAGGGGACGCACTCTACGTACGGCGTTAACCTGCCAACACTATTGGCTCATTTCTCGAGCGGGTCATCAGTGGTAGTCACTGCAGAAACCGGTGAAGTTTCAGTCATTCTATGAACGCCATTAGCCATTATACAACCACCCATAAGATCACGTCTTTCACCCACCCATAACAGATAGCTACACTCCCACCCCAGCCCAGGACTTCAATAGTCTTCCCTTCCCCACACACACACCTTCAGCACTTGGGGATCGCATACTCAACTGTCAGGTCCAACTCTCTATGAAACCTCTTCATGAATTCCTTCGGAATACTACTTCCTGCCACAATACCAGTCCTTATATGATCAAACCCTTTCTGCTCCACCTCCTTACCAACTAGCCGTTCTAGCTCCGCTGTGAACATGCCGGCGTACGACAGTTCTGCGCACTTTCCCTGTTGCACGGTGTGAAGGGTTGCCTTGCCGTCGAAACATTCGGTGGGGAATCCGATGCAGGAGGCATGTGTCGTGCAGGTTATGTAGCCTAGGAGGCTACCAAACCGGCTAGCTCTTCGTCAGCAGTAAGCATTGGAGGAGTGGGTGCAAAAGTAGGGAATACGGTAATAACGGAGGAGGGCAACATATATATATCATCTTTATTGGTCAGAGTATTCTATCACCAATGCTCTTCCCATTATTCAGTAGAGAGTGATGAGTTAGGCACGCGGCTTTCAGCATACTCGCCGCCCTGGCATACTATCCCCAAATTAACCCCTATATTGCCTTCCATCCGTTATATCTTCCTTGATCCAAGTACTAGCAATCGTAATCGCCAACTATGCGAGGAACAAGGCCATGTCATTGGTACACGCGGAGGTTGCGTTTGGCCCAGGAGCCTAACATACAATTACCTGGTCACTCACACTCGAGTTCCTGGAGTCGTTAAACGGACTCGTAACACGTCCAGGTGCTGGAGTACTTAAGGGGTGGTGGTATGCCTCCTTTATTGTAAACCACTCTTGAATTGAGTGGGCAAAAATTCGCGATGAAATACAAAATCTTTGGTTTGTCATAGGCTATTTCTGATTCTTGCTATGCTAAGGTTGCTAACTTGATCCTAATATTTTGTCCAGCTATCCTAAAGTCCTGTCAGGCAATGCTCGCTGGGTCGGTGACGACCTTTACCGCCCGATCCATCCCACTAAGGGCAGAGGACCGCCGGCGGGGTGAAGAGACCGGGAGGAAGGACCGCGTCGGTGAAGAGGACCGGGTGCGGGGGGGTCAGCTCTAGCGGGAGGAGCAATTGCATCAAGACCGGCACCGGGTGGAGGATCGGGAGCACGCGGAGTATCTCCGTCTCCCCCCGTTGTGCTGCCTTCTCGGTTCGGCGGGGGCCGGGGACCCCTACATCTGGGGGCAGGAGTGGTGGAGCGGGCGGGTGTCCCGGGTCGGGGGCCTAGTGGGGTGTGGGTGCCGTTGGCCGGGGCGGGGTGGGGCGGGAGGGCTGTGGGGCTGTGGGGAGGGGTCGCGCGGCGGCGGGGGGCGGGGGGGCGTGGCCGTAATCGGCGCTTTTTTTAGTTATTATTGTTTCCTCCAGTGGCTTGCATTATTAAATATTGCCACGACACCCCGCACGCCCGATGCAGAATGTGACTATAAATTTCCCACTTCAGCGCTCCTTAGCGTCGCGACCAGCAAAAACTGGTTCGTAATCAGCAGAGTATCAGGCATCCACGCCCATTTAAAGTGTTGGGCATGTTGTGAGCTGAGATCGGAGGACAAACACACAGACGATAGTGGTGGAGGAGAAAGGAACTTCGTTGCTGTTCTCAGGAGCGAGGCTTCCAGTTAACTACAAGACACCGAACAACATGTGACTGCTCACTCCAACCTTATGCCCCTCAGGCATCCAAGCCCTCATCCCCAATGGTGAACACCACACCAAGAATCAACTCTCCTCAACACTTAACATCTCTACTCATGAAGATGCACATGATCACATTATCCCCTGGTGCCCATATATTCTCAACAGGGCATCGGCCTGTTCTTGATTCCAAAGTTACCGATACTCTTTGTGGCATCATGCTCAACTCAGTGGCATTGACGTCCTGCGGAGGACAAGCCGCGATATCAAAGGCGAGAATGGCAGTCAGGATATCTGCCAAGACACATGTAGTGTCCTGGCATCCAACATGGGCAGAGTTTAGGACGAAGGCTGCCACTACTCATGCCTCTGGGGCAAGAATTGGCACCCCTTTTGGAATAGCCACCACGGACCCATAAAAAGTATAGTGTTGAAGCTGCTACCTCGGGGGGCGCATACACCGCCGCCTTGACAGCAACATTTTTCGGCCAGGAGACTGAATGACTCGTCCAAGCATTACATGCTGCTGAGATCCCACACTACTGCCAATAATATTATATCGTACCGTTGAGTCCTTCATATAGTAGTTCTAACCCAAGTCAATTTCCTTCATATTAGGCAAACTTAGTGGTTGGAAAGGAAAACATCTAATTCCTTACAAGAGTCATTACCGAGTGTATGATGTGGTCACTCTCACAGGATACTGGTATCTTGCGCCACTGGCACGGGCTTTCAAACACCTCGAACGCTATTATTTTTATGGGGTGGCTTGAGCTATTCCTGGAGAGGTGCCAATTCTTGGCTCGGAGACACAAGTACGGTACAGTACGGTCCGTCCCGTCTATGTTTGGTGCCTGCAGCTCTTGCGATGCCTGTTCCCACTCTAGTCTTGCTGGACCATCCCGATATTTCCATGATAATACTGCCAAGGAAGAAGTTGGCCAACAAGTTCCGGGCGGAAACTGATTTGTCGGAGCCAGTCGGCTTGGAGGACAGATCGGAGGAGGGTACCAATCTATAACCTCTACGAGTTTTACGGAGGTTTTGCTATTATACGATAGCTATAATCCGAACTGTTCTTGTTTTGTAGCGAGTTACATGTCTCAGCTGTGAGAACTAGGGTTTTGCTAAGCAGGATATAAATCTTGGTGTAGTATAAACAATATTTCGTTCGCGTTAGTGCAAGCGTTATCAAGCCTTTGTAGACAAAATATTGTCAACATCATCCCTCAACAAGCGTCATATTGATGAAGTGACTACAAGCCACAGCAGCCGCGGCAAAATCGCCACATTGCAAACGTTAGCCACAAACACCCCTTGCCCCTAATGCTGCCATCCCAAATAGAATAATAATAATAAAAAAAGAAAGCTTCAACCACCTAACCAACAGAGCCACCATAACCGCCACCCCGACAGTGGCAAAAATACTGGAAGGCATTCAAATTTCGAGCCACTCGCGCAGTAGCTACACCCGTTTTTCCGGCGAAGTCATCGTTTTTGCGGCACTGGTGAATGTGCTACCCTCAGCAGGGGAATCCATTCCTGCGATTTTTGCCTGCAGCAGCTCTAGCTCCCGGTTACGGTGCTCGTGATACTCACATATCTGCCTCGTTTTAGCGGCTACCATCCAATTACCTGCAGCAGTTACCGCAATGACCCCAAGTATTTCCCCGTGCCTGGGGTTAAGGACTGAAAGATACGAGACGCAGTTAGTAAACGAGATATTTTAAAACTATGGGGTTTCTGAAACAATCCAGGCGAGCGCAGCATTGCGTGTCCGATGTACGATGAAGGGAATATAGGAATGGTTTGTGGAGATGCTGGTGGAGTGGTTTGTGGTTCGAGCATTTAGAAGATAACCGGTAACTGAGGGGGTTTAAGTACTCACTCTCATCTCCTCAGCTACCCGGCCATTGGCTGTCTGACTGGTACCACAGGAACTGATGTGGGAGCTGCAACGCAACCCTGGCCCCGGTGGCACGTCCATTGTAGGTTCTTGCAAGATTGCTTCGATGTTTAAGGAAGTGAGCAGAAACCTAAATATCTGTATTAGCCGGTAATGCGCGATTGGATTCTCAGCACCATGGCCGCTGCCCACACTGCTGATAAACTTCCGGGAATCTCCTCTAGAATTTCTGCCGCCAGGCTCGTATCCATTTTTGAACGGTAACAGCGCAACTGCGAAACCTTGAAACGGCAACGATTGGTAAGGCTGCTAAAAAAGAACTCCCCTCACCAACAAAGGGGGATACATGCGTGGGGGAAAATCGATATGTGGAGTGAGCGGTGGAAGGATAGGAGGACGGTTTCATTGATATCTGCTTCCATATTTTACTCTAAGATAATTAGGTAGTAGTTGAGCGAGCGATCATAGACCGAGAGGGGTATCGTACGGAGATAGGGAATTGAGCGAGAAAAATTTCCCCACTTCTTCCTATGTCCCTTTGAAGGCTCCCGTGCTAACAAAAGAAATACAGGTACTACAAAGAACCCCACTGCCAGCAGTCTCCGCTCCGGGCAGTTTCTTTGACTTCTGGATGGACTGCCTCCCCTCCGGGAAGTCCCTTTGGCTATCGCTTAGGTATGGCTTCCGCTCCGTATAGTCTATGAAGCACCCGCTGTCACGAAATATCACTCGGTCAAACTAAAATGACAAGTGCTGACTCAATACGACTGCAAAACTTAGGGGCAGGAAAAGTCTGCTCTTGTTCGCTATCTCTTAACAGACTAACGGTAAAAACGTGAAGTACATATTACCAACGACAATGACCTGCCATCCCCCACTGGTATGTTCCCCATTGACGAGCAAACACAAGCTAACAAATGGAAAACAAAGGGAAGACAAACTTCGTCGATTTGCCTCCCCCCCGCCGGCCTTCCGATCCGTTCCTCTTGCCATTTCGCTTTCCCTCCGTTAGGCGCACCGTTTTCCACCCAGCGAATTTCCACCACCACGCACCGCTTTCCTTCCGTTGGATGCACTGCTCCGAGACCCCGCACATTCCCGCCAAACTGTGCCCACAGCCAAACCGCGCTCCCACAAACGATCATTCGTGCGCACGACAAAAACGCCATCTTCAATAGCGTCAGACTCCTTCTCCATGTCATGAATTACGGCACCGAAGGAATCAGTGATATCATCACTATTCACTACCCACGTCAGCATTTATCTCTCAATACCACAGCGCGCACTATAAAACATACATCAACGCGTAGCATAAATCCAATCTGATGAGAGAGCGACGTAATTACGGAGTTGACTAATCAGTTTCCTAACGTTGGGGCTGTGCGGGGAAGGTGCAAAATGGAAACTCAACACTCCCTCGCGAAAAACAATGGTATAGACGTTTGGGGGATCTAGAAAGTCCGATGAGTTCTTATTTTGCACAAAAGAGTGGAAGCATACAAAACAGTAGGACCTGAAAAGCTCAACTTTCTCGCGAGTCTCTTGAACCCAAATATCCTCAGATGTCACAGGATGGATTGCAAAGGCCTTCATGAGCATAGCTAACTCGTCTGTAGTAGGATCGTAGCAGTCCAACCACCAGACCCCCTGCGTATTATGGGAGCGCTCGTGGAGCATCCCCTCATCGCCTGGGAGGTCGCCAATCTCGGGAGTGTGGATCATGGCATTACCCTCGGATGAGGAAAAACTGAATCGATCAGGATTGCTCACACGCCTATGACGGGGAATGGTCGGCGTATTCCAAAACTCGGCTTTCTCATTATTAGAGGGGGACGGGGAAGATATGGGACCCTCTTTCCTAACACTGCCAGAAGCAGCGGACAAATCCTCCTGGGCCTTGATTTGGTCAAAGTATCGGGGCCCAATGACATCCCCACAGGTGCTCATTTCCCTCTCCTCTCACAAGGCTTCGCGCGTGATTGGCCGGCTACAAATTCATACATCTCCTCAAAATCAATCCCGCCCCGGGTTTTGCTCTCCTCAGGAGGCGAGAAACAAACGTCCTCCTCGGCAGTGGTCAGAGCCTCATCGCCGGAGCCATTCGCAGCAGTTTGATTCTCAGTAAATGTTGAACGGTGTGACAGTCCTGCCGAGACCTAAGGCAAGATCCGCGAGAACTTTAGAGCTGATGGTGGCGGGGCGGTCCTCACGGCGTCTCTGCTGCGGATTCGCGAATACCCCGAGATAGTTTTGGGCGATGGTGATCTCGTGCAAGTGACCCAAGAAGAGGAGCGGGATGGAAATGGTACTCCGTACTGACCGTCACCACCGTCATCAGGAGAAAGGGCAGACCTATCGTCGCGTGTCATCATCCAACACAGCCTGCTCGTAGTCTGTGAATCAGGCTATGGGTATCCAAGATAATGAGCGAGCGATTTGTGACCATGGCAGTTAGGCCAATACAATAGCATTCAATTATTAACAACGCCACCTGTGTATGCCCAATGCGGAATAAGAAAATAAAAGAGGTTTCCTTCCAAACAAGAAGTAGCATCACTGCTTGCCCCCCTTAACCGCAATATTTCTACCCTCCATCTCGCCAGTGGCACCCTTGCCTCCCCCCGCAGGAGCTTCGCTGACCGGAGTACACTTGACCGCTGCTTCTTAGGAATCATTCTGTTAATAATCTATGACTTCAGTCATCTGCTACCGAGCCATTTCTCTGTGGACCTTACCGTGGCGGGTGGGAGGGAAATCTTTGGAATAACTTGGGGGATGTACACCTCCATCATTTTTTTTACCGCATATATGGCAATCTACAAGGTATGGTGTTAGTAACAGTGAAAATCGACTTGCCGTAGGGGCGAGGTATTGGAACAGATAGGGAGGCAAATGCCCGCGCGAGGAACAAAAAAATGAGAGGTTATTTCCCTCCCCAGGTATCTTGGAATCTGAATGAAGGAAGTTTCACATCGGCCATCTTGACACCAGTTTGTTCCAATACCGTACTTTACCCCTACCGCGAGTAAGCTCAGGGATAACGTACCCCAAGCAGGCTAAGTATCGCCGAGCCAATCAGTTCGAGTTGCCATTGAATGAAGTTCATTTTAACCTCTAGGCGGTTCGTTTGTGACTTCGCCTCATCAAACATGGCCTTCATCTCTGACCTGACCTGGATAAACCAGTGTTCCCAACGGGCCAGGTAGGCCAGGCTGAACCAAAGCCGGGCCCGGCCGGAGCCTGCAGGCTTTGAAAATCTAGGGCCTGGCCTGGCCGGGTCCAGCGATAGGTCGTATAGGCTAAGTACCTGCCACCTGGTAGGCCGGCCCGGCCGATATTGCCAAGCCTACAATCTCTTCAGATCTTTGGTTTCCCTTCGGCTCATCTTTCACCCTACTAAACTAGTCCGAGTTACTCCGGCGTGAACCAGAAGTCACACAGTCCCCATGCAAATTCCACGCGTTGCTGGTAATACTCGAGTAGAGCTGAACGAGTATCACTAAGAGTACCAATAGTATTAGGCACTGATCCTACGCGTGGGTAGTGATATGGATTTTCTCGTGGTTCACAAAAATCGCCCAGGTCAAATAGAACTGGGTCAACCATAGCGGGCATATTCGCTGATGAATTTGATAGAATTACTGCAGAAGAAAGTGAATCAGAAGGAGGAATTGTGAGATAGGACTGCATTGGAGAATCTGGAGGTAGATTGCCTGGACTTTGTTGAGCTGGCTGTGGACCGGTAATCGCGTAGTTATCATACTTCAACCAATAATTGAGGATATGGATAAAATGATAAACCACAATAAAAGTTTTAAGGAATGGAGCCATTCTTAAAACAATCAGCTCTAAAGATCCCAGTTGCAGGCCTGTAGGCTCCTACCAGGTCTGATAGGCTTCTGCAGGCCGGTTGAGTTCGGCCTATATCCGCCTAGGCTCACCGCCAGAGCGGCCTGCCTTGGCCTAGACCACAGCCTATAGGCCGGGCTATCAGTGGCCTAGCCCTTTGGGAACACTGGGATAAACTTGATTTCGACTTGGTTGAACCGAGCTTCGACTTGGGCGAACCGAGTGTCTATCGTAGACGCAATGTTCCCCATCATCTTGTGGGCCGTAATCTCAGCGTCTTTGAACTCCTATCACAAGAGTTAGCTGTCTGTCATTTTAGACCAAACATAGGAAAGAAACTTTTGTCAAATCAGTCAAACGCGTGTCATTCTGAAAAACACGGTCCCACTATCATGGTATTGGTTAGCAGTGATCCCAAACGGCCAGTTCGGACAATAGTCCGGACTACAGGTTGGCAGTCCGGTCACTCCGGCCTTGGTTTTGAAAAGCCTAGGCCAGTCCGGTCGAAATTCTCTGCGGCCACCAAAGCCTGGCCGCGCCCAAGCAACCGCCGGGTCGAATCTTGGCGCAACCTAGGTTAGAGCCGCCAGATGCCTAGGGAAAGCCGCCAGATGCCCAGGTAACCTGAAGATAGCTATGGACAGCCTGCAGGCTTTCCACTTTTAATCACTCGGAACAAGATATTAGGAGCAACAGGCGCCTGACGCTATAGATCTCGCTTAAGGTAAATGTATGGCATCCAGCGATGAACCCTCGCTGTACCCAAATATGCTGTCTTACCTCAAGACACTATACTATTCTTCACACAACTCTCTGGCCACCCCGGGTGAATATGTATTGCCCGCATGAAATAGCTAGTCCTGTTGAATAATGAAATATTTCTTAGTAATGAAACACACGTGATCCCTGGAACATCGGCCTGCGGATGACCCAGGCCGGGCCCGGCTTTTGTTTGGAAAAGCCGCTTTCCCACAGTCCGGCCCGGCCATCCCTGAAAAAGCCTGGGCCAGTCCGGCCGTACTCAAAGCCGGACTGACTGGCCGCTTGGGATCACTGTTGGTTAGTCAAATTAGTAGTAATGAAAAGGATAGCGTACAAGAAATTTTTTAACCGAAACGTCATTCACCTCGCCATCGTAATCCGGTACAGACTCTGGTTCAAGGCTGGAGTCGGTCATAATTAACCGTCGGTGAGCCAGACCCGGCCGGACTCTACGGTATCCAATAAATTGGTAGTATCATACGGACGGGTGTCGAGGATGCATTGCCTTTGTGGACGGATGAACTGAGGGCTGGTATGGAACTTGCGGATGATTGAAGCCATGGTTGCTCTCTGTTGTGGTGTGCTGCTTTGGAACGGAGTGGGGAGCTCTCATACATATACGGTAGTCTACGAGTGCGGCCGACTAATATAATCGCGCCAGATCTTTCTTATCGGGCTCACGTGACGATTATATTAGTCCGCCGCACCTCCATGAAATGCAAGCAATCCCCTCACCGTAATCACAATTGTCTTTGTTCAGTGCTAACTTAATGCAAGGCTCGCTATCCAAAAATAGTTAGTCCATACTGTGCAGCACTACTCCAGTACTTAGAGGGGTCTGACGGTGAAAATTTGGTGAGTGTAACCATGAAAACCGCCAATCTTAGCGGCTTTTTTGGAGGGGAAAAAAAAGTCTGGTAAAAGCAAAAAATTCCGACACAAGAAACTTTATGAAAGTCTGCTCTCTCATTGGCTGACTGACCCAGGAGCTAATGAGGACCACCCTTAGCCCCAGGTACTCGGGTAAGGCAGTTCGCAAGTGGATATACAATTGGGTTGTGTATGGACGCATCACTTCAGCTCATAACTGGGTTTCGTGGTGTAGTTGGTTATCACACCAGTCTAACACACTGGTGGTCCCCGGTTCGAGCCCGGGCGAAATCAATTTTTTTTTCAGCCACGCAACGGCAGCTTACGCGGACCCAGTGGGTTCGGGGGGAAGATCGCTAAAATAATTTAGGTGGAATAACTCCCTAACTGTGCCAAGGTTCCCACCGATAACGTAACTGCGCGCCGTTCCAAATCTTGCTGTACAAGTATGGTTCCGGACGTCTTAACTGTACACCTCAGATTTGTGACGGGGGACGGCTTGGCAAAAAAAAAATGTATGTATGTTTAATTCCCAGCAAGGTTAGAGTTTTTTATTAATTGTCAAGCCACATGTGGTATTAGGGAGAGTAATTTTAGAGAAAATAATAACATATTATCGGCAGAAAAGAAGTGATTGTAAATCTAAAGAAAATAAATATTTATATGATATACCATGATATTATGATCTATTGATATTTTATATAATGATATGTGGCTTGAACATATTAAAAATAACTATGTTGAGTCTAGGACTTGAACATCTGTTGACTTTTTGAACTTGTGGCTGAATGCCAAGCCGTCCCCCGTCACAAATTCTGAGGTGCACACTTAAGACGTCCAGAACCATACACCTATGATATTATCCGACGTCCTCTCAGCTCAACTGAAGATCTCCACACAAGATTCATCATCTAAGTAAATTCCAAACACCTTATATCCGCCCCTAAAACCAATATCTATTTCTAAAACTTATTCTAATGTTAAGGCTAGGATCTGACATACTTGTCAGAAGATATCTGAAACTGAAAAGCCAAATATTGCGGCTATCGCAGAGGAGTTTTGAGTACTAGAGAGCTGCTTGAAAGTCAAGTGGGATGGCCGGCGATTGAAACACAGCGTCAACCAAAATGGCAAAAAGAGGCACCTCAGGACTAGAAAAGATAGCGGGAGATAGCTTATAAGAAACTTAAACAGCTGTTCAAGCAACAGAATAATTAATCTAAATAATCCAAGGACGTGAGCGGTGATAATCCGGTGGATAACTTGAATTCTTGCATTGAGCTGAGATCTAACTTACTGTTGAACTGAGACGAATATCGTAGACGTGCCGCAAGATTTGCAACTGCGTGCAGTTGCACAATCGGTGGGGGCCTTGGCACGGTCAGGTGGAGTACGAACCCGGAATGAGACCGGACCAGTCTACCTTATTTGAAGGTCGGCTCCTAGACCCCTGAGTCTTGTAGAGGCGCAAGCACCACTTCCTTGCCATGGGTATTCCCCTTCGTACACCCGACAACGATAAAGTCAGAATAACAAGCCTGAAACCAGGAGTTGACCGGACCATTTTAGTTGATGAACGAGGTAAGGCGGCCGAATGGATGGAGAATGGTGGGTGTAGCTGGTGCCATGGTGTCCATCGCGGGAGCAATTGATCGATTCTGATCGACCTCCTCCCAGCAGGTTGCCTCTGTAACACCTAAGGACTGTCAAGCGTGTTGCCAGTGAGCGGTTTCCTTGCCGCTTATGCGACGTGGAACTAGGATAGACCGAATACACTGGCACGGTTACAGAGTCACGACACTCCGATGATTCGCCGAGAGGTTAGGAGCTGGCGCCGGACTTGTGTTGGGAGGAGCGGGTAGGGGGGGGTGTCGGGCGGGCTCCCACTTCCGGCACTGTCTGCCTTGATTTTGCACTGGGGGAATGTATATGGCTTGATGTATTCCCTCAGGTGTTTTCTTGCAGTGGCATGGGACTGTATAGCTTTCTCGGGGGTGACAGATTGCGGAAGGGTGCGGAATAATCAGTTCGACTGATACCGGCTGGGGGGTGGCCGGACGGGAAAAAGCGCCAACCCAGAACGCCGGCGAGGCCATCGGTAGAGATGTTAGGATTTATACTTGAGTCACTTTCATTGACTCGATCGGGGATACCACGTAAATTATATCAACCTTTTTTTTCTTCCAACTTTCACAAACCCGAAGAACAAATAGAACCGTGAGGAACTTCAGGAAAAGCATCCCCTTGGACTCAAAGAGGTGTATCCCTCACATGAAATAAGATTCTATGGCATATGCATTCTTGGGCCCGGTGAAGCACTGCGCTATTGAAAACAGACCAGACTACATAAAAGCAACGGACCCCCAAACACGAACAAAGCCCCAGTACCCCAAGAACGCCGTCGCCAATTCTTCTCAGGATACCGCAGCCGACGGTAGCCGGGAGCTCTACGATTTAGCACATCTCACCTCCGTTGCAATTCGTTGTGAATCGGAACCTGTACTGCACTCTACAAGAAGTCAACACCGTTTATCAAATGAGCATCTCCGATCAAAACATAAACACCTGCACTAGCGGCATGTCCATGATGAATCTAGCCGTTGCCTCCAGCAACAGCGCAGTCACCCATTAGCACGGTGCGACCAAATTAAACCCCCTATTAGAAAGCAACGCCCCCAACACCCACCCAAGACAAAGCTGAAGGAATAGGGTACTCGATTATGATACATTGAGCACCCGCACGAGAGACAACTCACCGTGCCAAGGCCCCAGCTGATATCATTCAATTTAGATTTTACCGCACCCAGTGCCCCATATTGGATACCGGTACCGGTACCGGTATTCAGCAAAATTCTCCTCCCGCTCCAGGACGCCCATCCCCCCTCTTTCCCTTTTCCCACAATTCTCTTGTTTGCTTAGAGCCTACCAGTACCTGCCTATTACTGGTCCCCTCTGTCCTCTTTCCCTCCCATTCACTATTTCCGATCGAGATCGAGTCCAAGACAGGCACTACTTGGAGTTGGAGTCTACCGGAACAAATGAATCCACCATCGATATCTCGTGAGATGCTCCTCGTCGTCGATTCCCCGCCCAGGTTATCCTTACAGACGAATTGAAAATTCTAGCCTCCAAATCCCTTGCATCATTTCTGTTTGCTGACCCTAGGTCTCTATTCCTCGCCCCTAACCACTTTGCCTCTTCCTCTTCTGGCTATTTTGTGCCTATAAGTGTTGGCTCGAGTTCCCCTAACCCAATTGTGCTGTGCCAGGTCCCGGCATCCCGGCGTTGTCATACCGGCTTCGGTCAGACTTAGCGTAAGGTAGGGCTCAACAAACAGGGGGGCTCAGCAAACAATACGCTAAAAAGGTCTTGGCAAACGGTGGTTTTATTTGGTCCGCTCGGTGATCCCTCCCCCATGTTGCCCGAGTACAGCACTATCCGGCGAACCTATAGTACCCTATCTCCACCCCTCCATGGCCCGAAAGACCTCGAACCCTCTTGCGTGACTCTGCGGCGCACCAGGACACTGCGGATACGGAATTGCACAGGGTTCCAGTAGGCACTCCCACTCTCCATCCGGTGGCACCCCCCCACTGGACTGCTGTGGCTTGCCCATAAGCTCATCCAGCCCCAGATCCTGCTTTGATCACGTGACCCTCACTCCTCTATAGTTCTCGTAACAGTCAGTATTCTACCTTCTAGAGAGAGGATGTCTCCATTGCCCCAGCAGGCCCCCCGAGCATCAGTAACTGTTGTCACGCCCCAGCATCTTCCCGCACTCCACAGCACATCGGATGTCACGTGATTATTGTACTCAGTCCTCCAATAATCCGCCTTTCGCTCGCCACACATTATCCCATGATAACTTCTATTACATGCACACCTCCCCGCAAAACCCCCGCTAACGCGATAGTATTACTAGGAGGCTTCCTTCATCAGCGAAGTGCAAGCACCAGCCAACATGTTTTGGTAGAAATACCGGGATGATTTCGCTTGTTAGAAATGTTAGAAACCCCTGTCCTTGACGAAACCATCTTCCCAGCTACAAGTGCTTGCTCGCCCAATATTTGTCGGTCTTTGCCAACTGGACGGATCGGTGCCGCTTCCGAATAGGGGAAAACTAGGCTCACAAGGGTAAAAGCCCTACACTCCAGTCACTCGCCCCCGATATGCTCAAGCTCTTTTTCTTTTAGTGATGGTTTTACGCAATCTTCAGGCCGCACCGGGCATCTACCATGAATCTGATATTGAGCTGTGTGATCGCAGATGCGTGTTCCTGCTATTCGTACAATATAAGCAGCTGTTAGTGCATGTGTTCCACACTACCGGGATCACCTCCTCTTACCACCACACCCATCTAGTCCTTCTACAGTGGTGAGAAGCAGGTGCAATTTAGCACCCCCTTCGATTGTGCACCACCGACATGGCCCGGGACCCGGTCGGGCGCATCCGGACCCCAGAGGTCTTGCCAGTATAGCACCTACCATGTCCGATGCCCGTCCTCTGCTGTAATTGTTTCCTCTTTGGACCGGCGGGGCTAACTTTCGCGGCAGGTATGGAAATATGCCGGATTAGGAACCTTCGTCCAGATAGCTGAGGCATTACCGCCTATGTAGTGTGAGTGAACCACAGTGGACTGGATGATATCCCGGAGCCCTTGATCAACCGCATCAGTCTCGGATACCCAGAAAATTGCTTCTACCGGCGTTCAACCTGCTGATGCAGCAGGAAGGGGGCGTACGTGGTATCGGCACATTTACTGTCGCTAGGGTCCTGTTGCCGGCGTGTTCAATCAATACCACTATTCAATCTTAACCCATGTGTGCTCGCTCGGCATATAGCTACCAGCTATCTTCCAATAGAGTCATAGTTTCCCTTCTTCATGACATATCGTAATTTCCCTGCGATAGGATCTCCATTATGGTCCAACGGCTCTCATATCTGTCAGTTGGCCGATTCATCTTCTTCCCCTCATACCCCGCTATCCCTGACGGCCAAAATACACAGCACATATCCAGTATGATACAAGCAGTAATCCGGGAGAGCATGTCAGGTATTAGTGTCAGGAGATTCAGGACGTGCTAGGGCTCATACGGGACAGCAAGGTATCAGGATTGTCTAGATCCGGGATAGCCGGGTGTGAGTGTAATTCTGATGTATGGTTGTCAAGCGTGGGCGTACCGGTATATCACATCTTGCATCAGGGAACCTGCACCTACTCATCCCGGTGAGCGCCCCGCGAGCAGAAAGCAAATGTTGTCTGGCCGGATCTGGTGACACTTTGTGCCAAGAATGCTCAGAAATGGTTAACTATTGGAGTTTGTTGGATGATAAGATCACTACACCACTATCACACCATTCACTCCCGCTCCACACCTGAAACCATTCTCAAGATTCCCCGCCAAAGGGTAAAATGTTCGGTAAATCCAGAACACCAACTGGATCGAACGCTGGGACCTTGGTGCTTGCATTGAGCGTGTGTGTTGGGGAGAGCTCTCGGAAGAATTCGGGATGGGGAGCTGAGGAAGGAAGGGTTCAAAATCGGTGGACAAGATAATGGTATCCTTGCTCCTACCAGTCTCCTTCTCCCACCCCCCCAGCGAGATGCCAGAGAAGGGATGAGTGAACGTAAATGATGATCTAGAATTGGTATCCATGCGGGTTAACTGGTTATCCTACTTAGATCGCAGTCTATTAATACGCCTCTGCTGCCAGCCCCACTCCTCAAATTCAGCGGTGAGCAGAACCCTTTCATGCGCTTCATTACAAGACAAGACAAGCTCTGATGTGGGACCCAAGCAAGAAAAACATGACAGTGCATATATCGTATCATTAATTTCCACGCCTCAATCCTATTGCGATCTGCAAATCCCGAACACTCAGAATGTGTCCGCGTGATGGGTCTGTGAAACGGGCTATTTGTGCTCACAGAATTGATGGAAGAAGTGACACTATTCATTTGCTCTCATGGGTTTTCCTTGAGGTGCTTTCACGATCAGTGACGCGTTTGGTTGCTGAAGTCGGCACAATTCACGCATATCATTGGACCCGTTTTCACACACCCCCTCCTGAGAACGGTCAGCTACAGGATCGGCTCATTTTTTTTAAGGCAGCGGTCGTGATCTACAACCTGGATAGTCTCACTTGATCAACCCTGGGCAGGGAGTCACATCTTGCTACATGCCCTCCCCTCCACTCCAGCTGCAGAGCTCGTATCTATGCGCCCTTACGAAATGAAATGGGGTCGGGGTTGGTAACAGAACACAGATATAATTACCACAAGAAATGATTGGTCGATAATACCATGCGACTCCCCCCCTTCACCCCTACATTGTGACTTTTCTAATCTATTGAGTTTGTTGTCTGGGACAGACCGGACTGTGATAGGTGTGGTGGATGTTATCATGGGGCTGCGGTTCTCAGGGGTTTCCTGTGGGAGCACGTTTGCCACCCCAGTCCCACCGGATTCTACAGCAGATTGTGTCACTTGAGGTTGGGAATTAGCTGCGACTTTTTAAGCGCTATTGACTCTTTATTTTCATCACCCTGTCCAGGACACATCCTTAATTCACTATCTGCAGAAAGCTAACGTCAACTCATAGCATTGTGGGTCAACCCAGCACCTCAGACCCCCCTCACCTCATTTCAAGAGCTATCACATTTCCAACACAACCATGTCAAATCCTCACGTAGGAGTATAGATGAGCAATATGCTGATGTTGTACTCATAGCATTCGCCATCAGGCTGATCCGCTCCAGCGAGCATATCCCAAGTTTCACAACCCAAGTGAGGCATCAGCAACCGACGAGCAGTACTCATCTCCTATGGCTGACTTGGGACCTACGAGTCCCCTTTCTCGTGCATAACAAGGCGCGGTACCCGCTTTTGACCAAAATTCTTCGCAGCTAGGCCAAGGCAAAGCAACACCCCGCCCCAGCAATCCGCTCATCTAGAAAATAAATTTTGATTGAACGGCTCTGTGTGTGCTCGCCACAAAAACAAGAGTTGAAGTGCATACAGGCACCCAACGACACACCCTTGAATGTTGGGACTTGAACCTGAGACGGTGGGCAGCATCCACATAAGCTAGGGGGTGCTTGGATAATGTGTTATCCGGGAACTAGAATTCACCGACATAGCCCACTAAAGGCGTGACCTGAAGAGCGACTACTTCAATAGGTGAGTATGATTCGCAGGGGGGCCAGAAAAACGGAAATATTTCATGCCTCTAGGCACCTGGATCTCCTGCGGGGTTCTGTCAACTCTTTGCCACACCTTGTTTAACCTTGTTAGCGTGTTGTGATCCCTCCGATATCTTACCATATGTGACTCTGCCAGAGGTAGGGTGTGCACGTTAATTTGGGAGCCCTCCAGAATAATTACTCAACCAATCGTAGCCGTAATACCCCATTTGTTTGTATCCGGGGACCTCACACTGACTTTGACAACTCATAAAAAAGGTGGTTTTTTGGGCTACGTGTGTCACCAGTCAGAGACATGATCGATTGACCGCACAACATGACAAATTCTATTGGTTGGGTCATCACCTCAGACCAAAATACACTATTATTGGCCTACCCGCCGAAAACCAGACCTCAATTTAGGCGTCGAATGGCCGCAATATGCGAGGGAGGGGCTAAAGGGAGTCTTGACGACCCCCTTCTGCCCCGAGCACGGACCGGTTGCGATTTTATACGTTGTGTTCAAACCCGGAAAGCTCCTACATTGGTCCCGTACCCATTACGTTCCACCTCAATATCTCCGGATTTCTCCTCAAAACTTTGTGTCAATCAGCTCATTGAAGAAAATAACAGACAAACCCTTTCTGGATATGCTACCTTATCTCCTTGACAGGTTGAATTGATAATGTGAGCCTCCCACGTCTCAGCCCCAGGGTGCCACAAAACTGCGGAACCGAGTGACACCGCATGAGCGCACCCCGCAAACAGCCAATGAGAGCTTTACCTGATAAATAAGCCGGAGCGAATTTGCAACCCGTAACCAGGAGCTTCCTTTACGAGAGAAGATATCCCTATGACCTTGCTTGCGCAGCTGAATACATATGGGTCGGTTGGCGTAAGCTCTTGAATAACCGTTCCCCCGACCAGTGGACTTCCCCGGAGCATAGGGAGGAAACCGGCCATAGCGCGGATTAGTAACGGGAATGCCGTTTGTTACCCTACCTTGACCAGTCAGCGCTTCGGCCTGCCAAGTAATTTGAAGCTGCGCCTCAGCAGCAGGCCACCGTCTTGCCACCGTGGAAGAGGGCTCCATGGGAAGTGGGTTGCGTCGTGCGGGGCCGCGTAAGGTTTCACGGTCGGATGGTTTGAAAGGCCGAGTATGGACCGTTGCTTTGTAATGGTACTCCGGTCAATTCGTCTGTCGAGATGCAGATTACGTGCCAAGACAGAGATTAGTTTCTTGGCAATACACATGCTTTGTGAATTACGTATAGTGCGTGTACGGGTTAAGTTAAGCTTAATTAAGCTGAGTGAGCCCCAGCGTGCTTACTTTGTCCCAGAGGGGAATTTGTAAGCGGTGGGTTGGCGGGATACCGAGCCCATCCAAGGTTTGCGGACCCCTTTTTTTCCGCTTCCTTTCCTCATCGGAGGTAGTGTTGTTCCGCGATGAAGTGACGCGGACAGGGCGATATCTCGCCGGGCAACCGCTAAGGGGCGGGCATGCATCGCCCCCACCCGACGCGGGGATGGCAAACCGTCACGCGAAGGATTGACCCATAACTGTGACCCGGCCACCATGACACGGGGAGGATCCTGTGTGATGCCCAGCGTCAGAGAAGAGTCTAGGAAAAGAAAAGAAAATGAAAAAAGAAAGAAAAAAAATCCCCCTCGTATTCAGGCAACCGTGTGTTCGCTTGCGAATTACGAACCCTCGTATCGAGCGGGGCGCGCTGGCCAAAAAGATGCAACGTTGGATTATACTTCGTTTAGCGTTTTGGGGGATATTTGCGCACTTACACATCGTAGCTGGGGATGCGCGATAGGCCAAGGGGTCTGGTGGGGGTTTGCGACCAACATTCCTCCACAAGTGGATTTCTGGGGAATTCCATCATTCCACGGAGGGGGAGGGGAAGGGACTCGGGGCATAAAAGGGTCAAAGAATCACCGCTATTTGGTTTCGCCATCATCGAGTTCTCCATAGTTTATGTCATATCCCCCGCTTTACTGAATATCGATAACTCTCAACTTCTCCGCTATCCAAGCAAATCCAATCAAAAAAAACAAAAAAACACCTTTGAGATGTCCACCATGAAAGCCGTCAAGCACCAACCCCAGGGAAGCATCTCCGTCGTCGAGGTCCCTATCCCGGATATCAAAGAGGGTCAGTATCTTGTTAAGACAGTCGCGGCAGCTCATAATTCCATCGACAAGTAAGTTCCCCTCCCGCCAGTATTTCCCGGCCCACCTGTTTGCTTGTACTAATGATCAACGCCAGTGATATCATCGAATATGTAAGATACCCCCTTATTCCGCATCATAGCCCGCTAACCAAAGACAGGGACTGGCCGGTGGCCCCGGTTCCTCCGTCGGATTCGACTTCGCTGGGATTATCGAAAGAACCGGCCCGGGGACTTCTGGTCGCTTTTCTCTGGGTGACAGAGTCGCCGGCATGGTGCACGGATGCAATACACATACCCCAGCTGAAGGGGCCTATCAGGAATACATCCCGGCCGAGGAACACATGTTGTGGAAGATTCCCGGTAATATGGAACTTAGACAGGCTGCCGCTCTCGGCGCTGCGGTGTTGACTGCCGCGTTGAGTCTTTACAACGAGTTGAAGATTCCGGTCCCGGGAGAGGGAAAGGTAGAGGAGGGAACTTGGGTGAGTACCATAGAGCCGGTGGACAGTAAGAACTATGCTGAAAGCTTGGAAGTTGCTTGTTTATGGTGCAAGTAGCTCGGTCTCGCAGTCTGTTCTTCAACTTGCAAAATTGGCCGGATTTAGGATCGTTGCCACGGCGAGCCAGAGGAACCATGAATTGGTGAAGAGTCTGGGGGCCGAGTACGTTTTTGAGTACAGGGACATCAACCAGTGCATTAAGAGCATTAAATCTGTGGTCGGGGACGATCTTCGTGTCCGTGAACGCTGCCTTACCTTCTCTCCACTCTTTATCGCTAACGGTGAATAGTACGCCCATGATAGCATCTGCCAGGGCGATTCCACCAGAATCGTTCTGGACTGCATCAGCTCCAAGGTAACCCTATCCCATTTCGCTAACCACTCATCCATCATCACCCAAGGTTAATATCTTCAAACAGGGCGGAAAGGTCGCCTGCACAATCCCCGTCCCCCCCGAGAAAGTCAATAGAAAGGACGTTGAAATGGGGAACATCGACGTCTTCGCTGTCGCCGGCCGGGTACCCGCCCCTCCACCGCGATAGCAAAGCGTTACTCACAGCTAACGACGTCAGGAATACTCCTTCATGGGAAACACCTGCCCCGCCGTCCCCTCCTACAAAACTCTCTTTCAAAAATTCTCTCCCATCTTTGAAAGGTTGATTGCGGATGGGAAGTTCAAGTTGCAGGGCACCAGGGAGATGACCGGAAGCTTGGAGAGCGTAAAGGATGGGTTCGCCGAATTTAAGGCTGGGAAAGCGAATCAGTTGAAGCTGGTTTATGTTCTTTAGAGCGATCTGTTTCCTGCTCCTGTTCTGGAGTCCGCGGAGGTTCGTGAGTTTTTGGACGGGGATTATGGAATACGGTTGACGGCTGGCGATCTGTCGGGTAGTTTTTATGAATTGAAGATTTGAATTTCTGAGTGGCAATGATGAATTTAGTCCAATACATTATCCTGGTCTCGCTGAACCGGTAGGCTATCACTGAGGTTCGAGGCGCCAGGATCGAGGCAAGGATCTGTCGCCGAAGTTCCCTACCTTAACCGCTGCAGCTCCTGTTTCCGTAGCTCGAATACGCGTAGAAAGAGAAAAACTCCCAACCGTTCCGTGTGCTTCCAGCTTTTCCGCTGAGCGGCCCGTAAAGCCTCCAATTGCAGCCTAGGTCTAAGGGAGTAGGCATCCTTTGTCACATGCAGTGAAGCCCCCCAACTACTCAGAAACACCTGCAATACCGGGGCCGCGCATATCCAATGAAATGTCACAAGTTCCCCCATCGGGAACTTCACCACATCGCCCAGGCTCCCCGCCAAGAATCAGCATGTGGACCCAAGCCCGACCCGACCTGACGTTTCTGTTGCGCGGCGCCGATGCAGGTTATTACCGTTGTAAGAACTCGGCTTCGGGAACCAGCTCATTCCCGCTTTCGCCTCTCACGCTGTATGTAGATTCAAAGACCCCAATGCCGTCCCGGTTGTGCTCCCGGGGGGGAGGGGAAGTACCGTATGCGCGAAAACGGGTGACGGAATACCGTGTGCCTGTATCGTATCATAGGTTTCGCCATGCTTCCCCTACTCCTCTGGAATGACACAATAACATGGCTGAGGAATTTTTGGTTGACGCCGCGGTTTGGACCTAGAGGTTTGTGGGGGGAGGTATCGCGCTGCGAGCATCTGGGCTCAATGTTCATATTGTACTTTGTACCTGCCAGTTGCTAAGGGTGAGCGAGGGGAGCCCCCTCTCTTTCCCCCTCCCGGGTCGCCCTGCCATCTGGAGAGCAGAACTTCATGGGTTTCTCGGGTTTTCTTCTTTTTTTTCTCCTTTTCCTTCTATTGGCCCTACGATATTGTCGGTTCTCCTCTCGGCCAGGCGTCCTTTTGTGGGTTGTGGCAAAGGGCAAATATTCTTGGTGTCGTTGATACCAAAGAGCCCGGGAAAGAATTTCACCGATGACGGTTATTCCAACGACAGTTGAGAAAGCGGAAAAAAGAGAAAGGAAAAACTCGGGTGATAATTGTCTCCTCCTGGTATTCCTGCCCCCCCCCTATTTTTCCTGCCTGACCCTTACGAGCCGCGTTTTCATCATCGTCATCCACAGAAAAAAAATAGAAACTTATAATGAATAGACAAAAGCTAGATGACAACTATTGTTGTCATCCTCGACGTATGCTCTCGTCTCCCCTAACAGTATACTTGTACGAGTACTCGTACAGTATCCGTTCTGCGTTTTTGTCTGCTAGCCGAGCAAAGAAAGGAAAAAAAGAAAACCGCCAAGACTGGCTGTTTCCATGGTTACACTCAGAACAATGTGGGCTTGCACCCTATGTAAATAGCCCATCTGTACCCGCCGGGTAGTTAAGCTAAGCTCGCTTACGAGGGCACGGAGGACTACAAGTTGGGACATTTGAAAAACGAGCAAAAGCATTTATCATATCATACGGGGATCCCATAACCGGAAACAAGCGCTAAAATCGGGAAACGTGGGTGATGCGGGTACCATGCTCGATTATTAGAGCACGTGATGGCCAAGAGTAGGACCCGCTTGGCAACCTTATTTCCTCATCGTCTTTCACTCGCATTTCTCGCCCCGGGGGCTGGTATCGCCGGCTCGTTAGTTTTCGAAACCCGACACCCATCTGGAGGATTGACTGATTAAAAGACATTCCGTTTACAATCTTGTCTCTATTTCGCCCTCCAGAGGGGGGGTGCCGAGCGGATGGTCAATCGGCAAACCGCATGGGAGTCTTTTCCACTGGAACGGAGCGGTAGCTGCTCAGCCAGGAAAAAAGGGAGCTAGGCCTAAAAATAGTAGTGTGCTCCCCACTTACCCTTACGCCCCGGCGAAAACGGACAGCGGACTTTGCAGAAAGTTACAATGGGGCGGAGTGAAACTCGGATTTCTCGCGATGGAGGGCTATTAGGGGACCTGCTTGATCAGTTCCGGAGCCGGGCCTTATTGGGTAAAGTTAAGGGTGAAAACGCAACCATTCAACCGCGGCAAAAATTAAAAAATTAAAAAAACAACTTCTTCGAGTGCTGTACCGGTGTACTTGCCATTTTCATAAGTATCCGGATATCGGACAAATGGCTTGGCAGCACAGACAAGGCGCAAGAAGGAGTAGAAAAATGTGGCAGAAGCTCTGACAGCCCTCCTCGAGCATTTGCACTAGTTTACTGTATTGATCATTCTACTCGTACTTGGATTCGAGTATGATACACAGCTGAACCGAAGGGGACGATAGCCGCCAAGCCGAGCCCGATATCCGGATACCTTTGAAAACGGCAAGTAGCGGAGGGTAGGTTTCTGGGTTTGGATTCATGTTTTGCGGGGCCTTCACTATAACCCATAGAGTTTTTTCTGTTGGGGAGGAGGCTCGGCAAGTGAAATGGTTTCACCAGAATGCATGGCCTTGACTCCCCCTAGGAGAGATGGCGAACGAAGACAAAAACAACACAACAAGACTACGTTTTCATTCCATCAAAAACCGAGTTGCATTTTCCCTCCTTTCCATCCACCTTGGTCCCTGCGTTTTACTACCCTCTTTCCCAGCGAATACCTCTGCATCTTAACAAGCGACATTAATATATTTAGTCGTGCGGATGGCCCTTTCTGTGTAGGGCGCCAGCTCGGTTGCGGACGCCATCCAACTCCGGAGGTCGGTCAGCAGAGGCGCTTCTACCAGTGCGGCCGATAGATATATTCGACACGTGAGTCTGATAAGAAAATTTTGGTGCACCTTTTGGCTGCGATGTGTCCTTAGATAAGGCACGTGACGAATATATTTATCGGCCGCACTCGTACACTCGTACACTCGTACACAGGTAAGGTAATGTATGGTTCCGGAAGACTAGACGGAGGACCACTTTTCTAATGAAAAGTGTGACAGTTTCGGATGTGACATTTTGCCTACTGCTTTTAATTAAACTTGGTAACCTAGATTAATAATTATCAAAAGTACTATTATTATGAATTAACTGTTTGTATTCTTCTTGGCGACTAAAAAATAGGTTACGCTAGACTTAAATACCAGGTACAGGCATTACGAAAAACCTCACATCCAAAGCTGTCACACTTTTCGTCAGAAAAGTGGTCCTACGTCTACGAGTAGTCTTCCGGAACCTACTCGAGTAGAGTGCGGGAAAAGTGTGCGCCCACGAGAGTTTCAGGGTCCGTTTTCCTAGAAAAACGGCTGGTAGCGTCAGTGAAAGCTTTGTCGTCGCTGTCGCGTAATGCGAACGAACGTGTTTGTCGGGCTTTATGAGTGAGCAGAATCTTGGGACAGGCGGCCCTGCACACTAAAATTGGGAGTTTTTGATCCATCGACATTTACCAAGAGTTTTTTTTTGGGATAGAAATAATTTCGCACATTAGCCCTGTGATGCTTCTCTTTGTCTCCTCTCGCTTTGGGAATAATGCCTCTCTTTTCCGCTCTGTCTCCTATTTCAAGCCGGATCGGAACAATGATCTTCCCCATTGCCACACCAACTATGCCTTTTTAGAACCGCGCCAAAGAAGGTAATCACAACTCCTGTAGTTGTGGATTGGCACTTGTTTGATGTGAACTTTCCAAATGTGCATTGGTGGATTCTAGAGATTATTAAACATATTTTGTATTTTTTTTTTTTTTGGCGGTTGGCGATTACCCCCCGATTATCTCCTACTTTTTGTTTTGGCGGGGGAATGCCTGCCGACGTCCCTCCCCCATGTTGCGGGGATGCCGTGCGGAGGAGAGTTTTATAGCGGTTGAAAAAACACCCCTCGAGCGACCTCGCGATTCGACGGCCTAGAGGCGAGAATTTGAGATGGAGGAAAATTAGGAAAAAATTCTCAATCCAGCTGGGCTATACAAGTATCATATGGTGCGAGTAACTAGTCTAAATGAGCCTGTCATTGGTGGGCTGACGATTAGCCCCTGCTACGGAGATATCTTGGGGGTCAACGGTTTTTTTGTGGTAGTCGAGGCATGTAACGTGTTATTGAAAATGAGTGTGACAGGCCGACTCGAAACGCGGTCCTGGCGGGGACCCAAATTCTGGCTCAAATATGTGCCCAACGGGATCATCCGCATTCAGTACTAACAAAGCAGGAGAAATAGCTTATGAAAGCGGATTACTAGGTTGAAGTGTGCTTGGCGACGCATTTGGCGGACAAGATGGAGAAGGGAATGTGCGGGAAATCCTAGGTTCATGATGACACTTAAGAGCTAAAGGACCACATATTGCAGTTTGTAAAGGATGTTGAATTAAGGTATTCGTTTGTTGCCACATCGGTTGAAGATTTGAATTTGCTGTTTGTTACTCATATTGTATATTATTGTTTTGAATATCTATATTGTTTATATATATATAATAAACTTGTAAGCTAATATGTTCGAGGTATTTTCTCATATAGGTACTTTTTTTATGAAAATAAAGTAATAAAATATTTATTATTTTTAGTTTATATGTACATACCAAGAATGGTCATTCCAATATTGTGAAAATATGATGGATATGTAGGGTCTTGAAAGAAGTGTTGAGGTGGAAGGCTTATTGCTTGAATACTGTAGGCTCTAGTGACCCATTCGCGATGAAAGTAGTGATAGCGATTCTGCTCTTTAGAATCCGACACTTGCGGTACTGGCTGAGGATTCCATCCTTGTTCCTCTGACTGTCGCACAGGCACTGCCTGATCCACTTGTGGTTGAGGAGCTTGAGAAGAGGATTCGTTTATTCTTGCTTCGGAGGACATAATGGTACTGGTTTGGAGTGGTTTTTTAAAAATAAGAGCATGCTGACAAGGTGAAACTTTTTTTCCAGTGTGGTGAGGTCTCCAATTCCTCTGTCTAGTAAGTCTACAAACTAACTACATTTGAGCAACTTTTCCTTGGCTCAGCTCCTAGCTGCTGGAACTCATAATTTTCTTACCGGTACACCCTGCATCCTTAGTGTCCTCTTGGCATATCCTTCAAGGATTCAGTCCGGCTGCTGGATCCCTCTATTGGGAATCTCAGATTTTGAAACATACGGTGGCGGACGCCTAAAACGGGGACCAGTGGAGATTTGAAATGTACTGCCTTATATAGTCAGGTTGTAGGGTAATTGATAACAAATTTCGAGTCGTGAGGTTATAGTATGATACATGTTCACCTCTAATCACCATTTATCAATCTAAACTTGTTCTTTTCCGATTGTTCTCATAATTGAAGGTTGGTTGAAGAAAGTTTATTGTTTACTATTAGCCGGTTATCCTACTGTTTCACTTTACTCATAGTCATGCAAAAGCAAGTGTGACATAACTTTTTTATTTTTTTTAGGGTGATAATTTGTGACTTAACCCTGTTGTTGCCGACACAAACAAGAAATACCAAATATGGATATCATACAACATTATAGAAAAATAATGCAATGGTTATGTTATTTCGATTGACGCCTACAAAGTCAGAATTTCCTATAATTGAATCCAATGAATTACATGAAGATTTGGAATCTAATTTATTAGCAAAGTCCTAACCACTAATTTACAATAGTCCTCCATGCTGCTACTCGTATGTGTTCATACTCAATCATGTGTCCTATGTATGAATTTCTGACTCTGGAGTTTGGTCTGTACTATATAGACTTTAATTGGAATATGATGGCTTCTGTGTTGTTTTCCTACTGTGTTTTATGCATAGTTAGTGTTGCTCTTTCTACTACCGTGGGGCGAAGTCATCGACTATCGCCCTACAAAAAAAAGAAATGAAAGTTCATGTCGCACTTGCTTTGTCCGACCATGAGCCAAGCGAAATCGGAGGGTATCCGGCTATTAGTAGCTGTATTATTTCACATTCACATCATAATATTAATATGATCATAGAAAAAAAAACATTTCCAACCGAGAAAAACCCCAACAGGAATGGGACTTAAACACGTGACCTTGGAAATTCAAATTTGTAATTAAATACCCTATCCCCTATTTATACAAGGCATTACATTTTGGATCTCCACAGGTCCACATTTTAGACGACCGCTATCATACACTGAATTAATGAGCCGACCGGCAGCAGCCAGGGTCTCTGCAGTAAGTGGTCTCGAAAACCGCGACTCAGAGTGTTTGATACCGATACCGCCCGAGCATCATTACTTCTGTCTATTTCTCCCACAAACCCCAAACAAGTATGGCTACCGCATCGTCCCAGCAAGTGGGAGTCTACCCGACCCCCGCTGCCTCGCGAACCCCAGGTCCTTAGGGACCAACTCTATGCGAGGGGTTATAAGGGGTAGGGCATCAGAAATATTCTGGTCCAAAAACATTCTCTGAAGCCATTGAGTTGCAAGCCGACTAATTGCGTTTGGATAGCGCTGGCCAGTACGCGGTGTTTTCCCTGGTAACTGAAGACGAGTTGGCAACAATCTAACACCTTCGCGACACCCGCCACAGGGGACTCCGCTTCATGTACCTTAATGATGAAGAGGCCGTTATTGTGAAAATCACGACCGGTAAACTTCATGATACCGCTTGCGAGGAATTTGATGGAATTTTTGTCCTCAAGGCGGTGGAAATGGGGATGGGGAGGGAGGTTTGCAAAATAGGTTGTATGATACCACCTTTTGAGGCATAGTGAGTAAAAAAGTAGCCGATACGGCATTAGTACCTACCTCTTTTCGTCCCCGTCAACCCGTTTGGCCAACCCGTGTCATTGAATATGGAGTCTCCGAACCCCTCCCGCGCTTGTGCACCGAGGCTCACTGGTGGCTGAAAAACTCGGCGGAAGAGGTGAATACCGTGGTCCTCATTTCTATATCCAAGGCGGCCAGAAGGTTTCATATAAAGCAATGGGAAACGGCCACCCTGACAAATCTGCAGGCTACTGGAGGCAGCGCCAATCCTCTTGAAACCAGAGCGACGAAAGTTTGCCAGGTTAAAATCGTCACACCTCTTCTCATGCCACGTGTTCCCCAACTTACTGCTTTCCCCTCCTATTCATGCTCTTGTTGACTCCCCAGCTTTCGGTCCAGCACCTATTGGCCCCGTGCCTGCTGCTCCATCACCTGTCCTCCTCGCCCTCCTGCTGCCATAGCATGTGTCGAAACGGGAGCTCCCTTGGCTCTCGATTTCGGAAAAAAATATTCCTTCGCTAGGCAGTCCAAGGTGAATGTGATATCATATTTACTACTCAGGATCTCCTACTCTTTGCTGATTAGGTTTGGCGTTGCGTGCTGTAAGACAATACCTAGATCGGAATACTGGTAGTCGCCAAGTCAGAACTGTGGCTTAAAATTGGATTGAGGGCTAGTGGCACCCGTCACTTACAGAGTAGAGCACGGGGAGATATGATACCACTTGCGGAGGGGTCTATGTGGGGAACGGGCATATGTGGCATGGGTGGTGTCGCTCTTGGGTAAAAGGCGCTAGGTAGGGTTTGAGATTTCTTCTAGTAGTTTCTTTTGCATTTTTATTCAGCATACCAGCCACCTGGCCATTTTAAATGTCTCTTCTAAACTGGCTCGTGATGGCTGTGTGATATTTGCCGACGGTTCTACTGCATACATTCACTAACCTGACTTGGGTAGGTTTTTAGAACCACCTCCTCACTTCCAAACATATAAACGGTGATCCAGAATTAACTAAGGGAAGGCCCAGTTTATTGTCTGGCCGGGTTAGCGATCTGAGGATGAACTAATTCTTTAGATGGATGATGTTCAAATGCTCTGTGCAGAAACCCTTTCCTAGGCCCAATATCAGGAGATTGCTCCCCTGTGTTGGGATAGGCTGTATGGCTTACTTTAAGGAGTTTGTAGATAACTAGCATAAGGTGAGTTAGTTTTTTGTGAGATTTTGAGCGGGGGATCGCGAGAATGAGATTACAGTTGATTCAAGATGGTTCTGTCCAGGTGGGCGTGCACGTGAATCAGGATTGATTTCGTATTTATAGAATTTTGTATAATACCATGGAATACGCACCCCAACCGCATATGATATGTATCTTATTTGATACTAGAAAATTCTTTCCACAAAAATCCGTGATTGCATAATTACTACTAGGAGATGTAAAAGTGGAAGATTTTGTTTTGCAAAAAAACATAGTTACAAATCCAAGTTAATTCTGAGTATGATACCATAATTTATTTTAATTTATGATACATGAATTGCCTAGCCTTAAATACCATCAACAGCCCATCAGACCCCAAACAATTGTGGAGTTCCTAAACTCTGTCCATTGAAGAGGTCGGTACACCAACCAATTCTTAACCTTCTTGAAACTGCCCCCATCAAGATTGTCCTTGAGAAAGAATAGCAGCAAATAATTTCTGAGTCAAGACATAAAAGCGCAGTGGAATTGGGTAATATGTCATAGATAAAAATAGAAACAATAGATAGAACAAGGTATAAGAGTAATGGGATAATATCATATAGTAATGGTATGAAGTCCAGAAAAAAAGTTCCAGGAGCCGGTGTCAGGCTGAGAGAAAGAAATTTTCTGTGATACAGAAACTCAAGTACTCGTGCCAAGATTGTGGCTTGTCCATTCAGTGTTTATATCGGGCAGGGAGGTGTGTTCAGCGGTTTGTAGTGGCCAGGGATTCTGTAATTCCGGTCTTACATCTACTGCTGTCAGTACTACGAGCTAGCATCCTTAGGGGCAATCAAGGTAACGAGGTTGTGGACCATACATTGTTCGCCTGTACGGTTAGTTGGTGGGGAATATCGTAGGGGCGGTATTCAGAACTGGTTTTTGAAATTCAGTATTTTATTGGAAATCCTGATTCCGTTGATCACTGGAAAAGAGTGCATTTGTGGAACAAGTCACCTGCCACCTCTTTGTTGAGCAACCTCTTGATATATTCAGATGGTTGATTTTTCCTGCCTCCCAAGGTATTTCGTCCCAATAAATTGCATTATAACTTGACCTTTTCACCATGAACCTCTTGCATTTTGGTTGAGAGGGGACAGTACCATGCCAATAAGGATTGGTTGTGCGCTGGCCTGGTGTCTTGATTGGAGGTTTCTGTTCTGCAGTGTCCTAAATTTCAGGAAATCAGAATCGCTTTGCTTTGTTGCTTGGCAGGCGATAACCAGAATTTCGGTGAAAAATGTTTCTTGATTGATGGGGACCTATCGTAGTTTTAAGTTATGGCTCCACTGTGTTACCCCTGCAGCGGCTCTGAATCTTGAACATGGCGGGAAACTACCGGTTGAAGGTAAAGAGATGTCTAGGGGCCTGTTTGGCAACAACGTTCCATTTCGTTCGCCCATACAAATTGCCCTATGGTTCCATTCGCGAACGGCCATTTTGTATGTACGAACGAGACAGAACCGCCATTGCCAAACAGGCCCTAGACAAGCAGAGAATTCCTTCGTAGCTATATGCTCCTTTTACTAGTACGGTTTATGCTCTTGTCAGGGTTGGGTTATGTTGGTTTTTCCGGTAAAACAGTCTGAATTTGGCCCCAGGAGTGTGGGAGAATATTGAAAACAGTATTTCTGAGCAGTGCAACTATGTTACATTGAGGGCACGTCTGTTTCAGAATGGCAGGTAGGGGATATCGTGTGCTGGTATTGACAGAGTATATTGGATATCGCTACTCTTACAAGTGTCCTTCATACCATGTCCGGGAATGCACTATTAGAGACATGTATTATGGGCTATTTTTGGAAGCGAAGCCTGTTTAAATATCCTGCTGAGGCCACCACCGGGGCTAAAAGACGATAGCGCGAACAGGTTTAGCGCATCAAGTAGCCAAATCTACTTGTAGGTGACGAGAGCAGGGGAATTTGATCCCAGTATGGGGGGAGAGTGGGTAGACTGAGAATTATCAGGCTCTAGCTGCGCCTGAACATGAACCTGAGATGGACTTTTATGCCCTGGTAGGATATTGTCCTATTGAATGGTTCAGATCTAGAACCCTACCCTCTATAGTGAGCTCTGAATATAGAATTGGAGTATCAAGTTAGGGTTGATGGGGTGACCGCTGGACTCGCGAGTCACACGGTTCTTTGCTTCTTGTTCCTCGCAGATCCGCATCAATCCATCTTCCTCATCAACGGTCTTACCAACAGCCCAAACAAATTTCCAGATATCCTACTACGCAATATCCCGGGCACCCGCCATCTCTACTGTCTTATCTTCCTTTGAATAAATTCTTCTTTGTTCATTTTTAACCGCCTGCAATGATTTTTCTTCAGCTCCCACCCGCCGTCATCCTTTCCATTGCCAAAGAGCTTACACCGGCTGAGCACAATTCCTTGATCCGCAGCAACCGTTATCTAAAAGTACTCTTAACGCCGGCTTTCAACCAAATACCCCTTTCAGCCCCCCAAACGCGTGGCAGGAAAGCTCTGAGGATCGCAGCTGAAGCGGGAGGAGTATCTGCTGTCCGATCGCTTGCCCATATGGGACTTCTCGGACTCCTAAAAGAGGGCCACCATATAACCCACGTCTATCCCGAAATGACTCCGACAGGAATAAGCACTCTTCTGGGTAGCGGGCTTTTCTTCGTCGACGCCCGCGACAAACAGGGCCAAACTCCCCTCCTTATGGCCGCCTGTTCATATAATTTGGATGCGGTCCGCTGCTTGCTCGCCTATGGCGCACAACCGAACTCCAGAGACCTGGCCGATAGCACACCACTTACCGAAGCCGCCAAGCGCAATTTGGTTGAAATAGTCCGAGTGTTACTCCAGGATCAAAGGACAAGGGTCAATCAGGCGGATTGGGCCGGTTGTACAGCTCTCTATTGGGCTGCTAGGGAGGGCTGTTTGGAGACCACAGCCGCACTGTTGGGGGACCACCGAACCGATATTAATCTTGCGACTTGGTCGGTTAGTATTCAGGAGAACTGCAACACTCCCCTCAAGATTGCTAGGGAACAGGGCCACAGTGAAGTGGTAAAATTGTTGCTGGCAAGGCCCGATATTATTGACGGAGAGAGGCCCGGTCCGCACCGCCGAACCCGACCCGGTTATTTCGGGAACTAGAAACCCGCTGCTCGGCTGCGGGGCTTCTCTAGTGATGTTTCTCGGTCTCAGTTGAAGATATGGATTTCATTTAACTGGAACTATTGTCACTTAGTCCGTACCCAAGCCCGACAGAAAAGGTGTGAGATAGATGGAAAGGGAAGCCCGGAGATTACAGCCGATATCTTGATTTAAGTCGGCCCGGGTTTCTGAAAACTGTTGTTTCTGTTCAAGAAAGGCACGAGTGGGAAACAGGTGTAGTATACTTGTTTCTGTCCGTGTGCGGGTATCAGCCAGATAATTATAGGGGGGAGTGGTAATGGCTGGCCGGCAAATCTGGTTGACTCGATTTGTTTCTTTGGGTGAATTTCTTTGTGTGTGTTTCTTTGTTTGAGTTTCCTTGATTCAGTTTCTTTTGTTTGACATTCTTTGTCCACCCATGGCTTCAATGCCCAAAAGTTTTGTATTTTCCTGCTTTGCACTAGCCTTTCAGTTTTATAGTCAACCAGATTCCTTTCTATCACGTTCCACGGCTCAGAGTAAAGACGCGTAGTAACGCACGATTGGTGGATGAATACCCGTATAATTTGCTTTCAGCCTCTGTCATGAGAGCCACGTCGCGTTTGGGGACATGGGGATCTCCGAAGCCCTAGGCTGTACTGCCGGCTCAAGCCGGTTATTGACATTAGACTGATAATTCTACGCTATCTTGTAAACCCAACTGGCTACCATAGGATGTACCGGGACCTCTCCGTTTGGAAGTCTTTGTTTGACTCCCTTGGTCCCTCGAGAGCTGAATGCTGTACCCTCTCTGCTACTGCCTCCCCCCCCCCCCCCATCCACCCGGCTTTGCTTCAGAAACCGCGAGGATGGCGGAAAAGCTCGTGGCCGCTCGCGACCTGGCAGGAGAGTATAGCCGGCTAGTGGAGGATTAGCATCTATCGATCAAGAATACTTAGCATGGTGGGATATGCGAAAATTATGAAGGGAAATGTGGAGCGTTTGAATGAGAAGCGTACAGAGAAATGGAACGAGTGTACCAAAGACAGGCTTGTTATTCCGTGACCTGCTCTACATACGATTGTGGCCGGAGGAGACCTTTTAAATACATAAGTCAATCGCCAACTCTTCCGGGAGTCTCTTGAACATAATCACGCCATTTTGGTATTTTCTCACACCATTTCCTTACCCCTCTTTCCCCTCTCTGCTGTCCCGCTTTGGTGTACCTTTTTACTCCTCACTTCGCATACTTCGCCGAGTACCTGGCTCTGGTGAATCATCCGATATTCTTCTCGCATGTTTTAACATAATGACAGGTAGGGATCGTCTGCGCGGGAGTGTAGGCGTTTAACAGGATATACGAGCGGAAACTTTAGCAAAGGCCACCGCTATGGCTCGTTATGAAATGATGTCGTGGGAAGCTTTGACACCGTGTCAGTCACTATTGCGAATGTGTTATCTTATATGTCCGTGTACAGATGTCGTTGGGGCATATCACATGCGATTTCCAGCATTGTGATCCAATCCACCACATTAGGACTAGCAAAGCATGACAGAAGTGATGGAACTCAGGGAACGCTGGGAAACCAGTAACCTTGAGGCTGCGACTAGCGACACATTTTCCCCTCGAAAGTCTCTGCGTTACCAATTGTCAGACCCCCGGTTGGGGTTAGATTTCCCTCCCCAGCCTTGACGCGATATACTAGTGAATAACGGCAAGGAGCGCTGATACACTATTCCAGTATGGTTAGCAGATCCGGGGTTCAATAACGCCTGATCAAGCATAACATGCCCGAATCGAGAATTGTTAAACCCGCTGCTGTTCGACTTTTACTCCACCTGCTGATCTTGAGAAAAAGGTATTACCAAGGCGAGGGTAGCATGGATAAAGTGCTGGAATTGAGCTCTGGTAGGTCTCTTACCATGAGGCTCCCCGGTTTACCCTAGGGATTCGTTTGCTGGCTGGGGGAAATTAATTAAATTGTGGCGGTATCCATGATGCAGAGCCAATTACCGCTACCAGCCACCCCTTTTGCTCATGCGCTTAGCATCACTGAAGGGCAATGACTGGAGAGGTGGGACCAGTCCTTATCATTGTTCCCAGGGCTGGAATTATACAACATTATCAAAGGGCCATATACACAATGGGGCCCGCTTCCTGCTCCCCTGGGATGTCAAACTAATCTGACTTCAAGTCAGATATTCCGTTTACTTCCAGATCCCATTGATGACACGGCCTGCGGCCGCCGCTATCGTCTCTCAACCTTGATGCCCCTATGGCGGCTACGGCAAGATGGATCTCGGTAGACAATACTTCCTCCCTTGATCCAGGTTGATAATACGTCACCGGCTTTGTCGGTGAGCGCTCGACTCCATGGATGCCGTCGATCAACCTTTGCGCCGCATCTACCCTACCCTAGAGCCACGAATCGCCAATCTGTGGGACTGTCACTAGTGTCCGGAATGGTTTACGGGAGCATACATTGAAGCCGGCCAGGTATCAACCGCTGGCAAAACTGAGTGGAACTGACACAGCCCAGGCCCCCCGCGGTAGAGCAGAGGTCAAGTCAGGGATCCCCAAGATCAGCATGCGGAACAAATAGAAGAGCGTGGAATACCACGGGGGGTTAGATGCAAGACAGGCCGATATTTTGTGCAGTGGATAACAATGAAAGCAATGTTTTTCTGATTTATCTGACTCAACAGGTAAGACGGGAACGGGGATCGGGGTATCGATCCCGGTCTCACTCCGCATGTCGATTTTCCCCAATACCCTCCGTCGACCTCTTTTTTTGGTTTACTGCTCCTGCTTTCATAAAATTTTGAATTTATTGTACCGTCTGGATGCTTCATGCGCCTTGATTCCCCCGATATCTCACTATGGATAGAGCAGACCAGTGCCGTGTTGGCCGGCCCCAAGCGCCGTAGCACCTCGGGCGCATCCGGCAACGAATGGTATACATTTCTGGTATCTAGCCATCCAAAATTGTATCCTATGATTTGTCCTAGAACCTGCATTATCTTTTTGCTATAACCCGTATGGTACATTTACTACAGCCAATCATCCTTCACCAGGCCTCAGCCACCTAAGTTAACTTATACCCACGAAGGTTGGAAACCCTTTTCTCCCTCTCTTCCGGTTCTAGCTCTAGGTTTTAGCCAGGTATGGATTTGTTGTGGCAAAATCTTTACCTCGCACCCCTGAACCATTCGTTCGTTGCAACTTGTCCCTCCCGTATTTAGTCACTTGTTCGAACTCACTGAAGATAGACACATATGGCTGAACTCAAGGAGAGAAAATCTGAAAATAGTAGATAGAATCTGTGCAGCACGGTTTCGGAGAGTGAGGAACTTGAGAGGGAGAAGTGAATTATTCGGTAGGTGAATTTGGCTCAAATCCTCACTCTGAGGATTTCGCCGAAAGAGGGACTCCCAATTCTCCACCACGAACAGAAACCACAACACACCGTGATACCTAGAAGACCCCCTACAGGCACGAATTTCCACTCGCTGCTGCTGAGTTTCGATCGAAATACTCCATGCGTTGCCCGTCCGACCCCTCCCCAGTCCAATATGGATACCGCTCATGGCTGAAGGCATTTTCCAGGGCTCTTTTACTCACTAGAACGGTATCCCTGCTTAATATTGCTGACAAGTACGCAGATTCACTTCCGTGACCCATAGGTATTAGTATCTACATTCGTATATATACCCAACGCGCTATAATTCCGAGAAACATAAGGCGATTTGCCAAAGTCCAAATACCAGAGGGGAAGCTGGGGTTTTCGTTACAGGTTCTATTAGGGAACCAAGTAAGTTGCTATGTCATTTAGCACTGTTGCGGTGGGGGATGAGCGGTGCCCCTTCATTGAGGGTGGGGGAGGGGGAGGTCTCCGTACAAGTGGCGTTTTGTACCAATCTTAATTTAGTCCGTTAATCTAAATTGGTACTAGTTTCGCAAGATATATTTGCAAGCTTGTCCAAACTGCAAGATACTCCACCGAAGTGCTAATAGCAGGCTGTTATGCTTTTCTAAAGTTATATTTTATTGAATGGTCCGGAGTACGAGGAAGTTGAGAATATGGCGGTGCCGCATGGTGGTCAACAACCAGGTCTCCGACCGAAAACAAGCTAATAACAAGTTCCGGATAATCGGGTAATCCTTCCTGTAGCTGCGGCTGTCGTATTACAAATGTGAACATGGGTTGAAAAGTCATGGGGAATCTATTGCGATTAGGTCGGCAACCAAGCAACAATAGAAGTTTGATATGTTGTAATCCAGGGTTGCAGGATTACAGGATATGTTAGGAGGCGGGCGGTAGAGCATCATAAGGGTGCAGGAAATATGCGATCCGGGAGTTGGACGGGACGGACACGATCCAAAACCCCGGGGAATCAAGGGGGGAAAACTGTAAATTTTTCTTCCTTATCCACTACGATGAGATGGTTTTTGTAGGCCTGAGAAATTTCCTAGGTGGTGAGGGGGGGGGGGGGGGGGGCCGCAGGCTGCTCTGTCCGCTACAGAGCCGGATTTTAAGTGTTTGCCCCGCGATTGCAGTGGCCGTTGACCCCGAGTGCCTGTGCCTACCGTATTAACTTGAATAAGAGCAATACATCTCGGGACGTCTGACTTGCCTATTTTGGTAGGGACGGGAGAAAATACCAGCAAAATAAAACCACGCGTTACTAAGAGGGGAAACCTTGACGTCCCGAGCGGTGTTGCTCTTATTCAAGTTCATACGGTATGAAGCACACAAACCACTCTTTCATAGCGGTAAGCGATTAAGACGAATTAGCAATAGATTGTTAGTGCCTGAGAAACTGTTTTTTTGTGCATAATTTCGAGTGAGCCGATTGCGACGTCCAATCGGGTGGTAGGAGATACCAGGATTGTTGTGTAGGCTTTTTGTAATATTGGATCAGGCTAGTGGCCGACAGTGACGGCGGGAACTTGATCGATGGTTTGACTCAGTGTCCCCAACCGGATGACGGAGACGGTGTCCGGGAGGATAGCGATCGAACCAGCATGAATTTCTACCGAGAAAACTGGAGAAAGAGACGGCAGGGAGGCAACTACCATGGGACCGTCATCCCACCTCGGGAATTACATTATCTACCCTATGGGTAACGCCACCCCAAGCTTGGGACCATGTCTTCTGTGTCCCAGGGAGCCAGGGAGCCAAGCGTCGGGGGGTAAGGCCGTTCTGTCACGAATTTGCGAAATATTAACGGCGGAGAAAAAAATTTAGCCCGACCGTGTGCCCCAGCTGTCAGATAGTCAATATGAGCAGAACAAAAGGAAAATCAGGGCCTAGTAGATACGAAAAACTGCGAGTGGATACTAAGCGTATCGTTTTAGTAGCAGCGATCCCAACCGTTCCGTTAGTCTTTGGGGTAGGACGGGACTGTTCGTCGTTGCGGCAGCATCAGGACGAACTACGCCCGGGACCGGTAGGACTGGGCGGACTGCCGAAGACTACCGTCCTATCATACCGCCTAAAATCTTATGAACAAAGTAGTCTTGTCAGCCATAAGGGTTCACCCCTTTCTGAGGTTCTTTGCAGTATAATAGGTTGTTTCCTGGCAGTCCCCGCTGTCGCCCGCCATCACCGACAGCCCCCGGTAGTCTCCGCCATCCCTGGTAACTCCTGGCCGCCCCCCTTACCCACACTGTTTGACCCCGTAGGGATCGCCGTCCCACCTAAAGAGGGCCGTCCTCCACTTTCGCCGCCCCGGACAGACTGCACATGGCCGTCCGTTCCTGTACAGGGCTCTTGGCAGCCTCCTGGTGGGGCCCCGCCGGCCCCCGAATGGTTGGGAGCATTGATTACAAATAGCATAATAATTAAAAGTGAAATTTATGAATCGAGCTCAGCATGAGCTAATCTAGATGAGATGGTTAAGTGCCGCCAAAGGTCCTTCATTACCCCCGATTCGAGGATCCATTAGGAAACAAACAGGTCCGGGTTTGTAGCAGCTATAATCGAATGCTTTTTTCTTCTCAAAATTTATTAATGGGTCTGCATCACCCCGGCTATCCCGCCCGTTTCCCGTCCTTTTTGCCCACCTTGGTGAGATGCTCTCGCGGCCGGTTAGTCATTTCTTAGTCATATCCCCTCTGAACTCGGGAAGTACTAGCCGGCCTAGTCTACGAGTACCGTAGAGCAAATCCCCACACGGATCAACCGGCGGAGCTTAAATTAGCTTGCGGCTAAGAAACTCGTGATATCAACAACGCTAGCGGTTCAATTTTAAAAATAGTGAAGCAGGTTGCAGGTTTTCCGTCGGCGCGAAATAGGTCCCCAATAATTCTGGTGGGTGTGCAGAGATCAGACTTGGTGGGGTGAGGACTCAGCGGAGCAAGAACTTGCCGGTATGGTGGCGCAAATGTAATAGTTGGAGCGCTTATGGGTCTATGTTAGCAGGTTGTACAGGTGGCTACCCTCATGTATAGGGTTTAGGGTTTGGATGATCCATGAGCACGAGAGGAGGCTCGACAGTCATGTATTTCCTTTGTCTACAGCTGCCGTCGTAGTTAGGAAATACAACCATCCGTCATACCCATCCAACAGTCTACCGGTACCGTATTGTGCTCGAGTATTCTCCAACATGTACTCATACAGTAAGTTACCGGTAGTTTTGCCCTGCATCAACCTCGGCAGCCATAGGTCTTGGCAGATACTGGTTTTGAGTGGCTTCTGTTTTCAACCAGGGTGGAGCATAGGCGATTTTGCACCGCGCCCAACCGACAGGCTGCTGGAGGGTCCCCACTAACACAAACTAATGAAAGGGCAGGAATTGCCTCAACACCGCGGTACCCGACTCGACGTTCTATTGTTAATACTTGCTGCCGCAGCCAGCTAAGGCGCCGGGTCTATAGAAACTTCATCTCGAAGGGGTGCACAACGAGGTTGTTCGATTTCCGCGAGCGTTAGGAATTTTAGAGTACACCGGCAATGGATGATCGGAAAACCCCGCTAAGAACGACGACAAAGTTGGGAGTGTAGAGATTTACAAACGGTCGGTGTAGTATAGTGGTTAGTACGCCTCGTTGTGGAGACACAAATTCCGATGAGACCCATGTTCGATTCATGGTACCGACATCTCTTTTTGTCATTTTTTTTTTCGTCTGAGCTTTTTTTCCGGAGACTGCAGGTGAGAGAAGATGAGGCTCTGCAGGGCAATACCGCAAAAACTCGCCAAACTGGCTATGCAGGGAGCAGAAATTTGGAACTAATGTGTGGCGATACAGCCAAGATCATTCCAGTGACCAACCTATTTTCTCTTAGCTGATGAGACCAGCATCATTATTACAGTATTTTATGTATGAACCGGCACCGATATACAGCTATTCTCAGGTGTTATTGTCATTTTCCGTCATTTCTTAGGGTGAAAAAGTTCCTATCCAATCCCTAGCGCTAATACCTGCATAGCGGGTTTGGCGAGTTTTTGCTGTAGCTCCGGTTATTTAATGGGGTAGGGGGTCTAGAGGGCCGGAAATTCCTGATAAGGAGGGCTTGCCTACCATCAAACCGACCTCAGCCACCGTCAACCCTCTCCCGAGCCAGTTACTAAATATGGGTGCTGTTTTGAGAAAATGACTACACTTGGTTTTTTTTTGTTTTGAGTTAGAACCAAATTTATTTTGCATGTCAACCAAACCTGCTTTGAGAAAAAGAGAAAGACAGGTCTAATATTGCTCTAAATTTAAATTCAAATATATTTCAAAGAGCTCAGAGCCTTCTCTATCAGCCACAAAATTCTGAGAATTATACAACCTGATTTGTGGTAACCGGAAAGTGTGATCATTTTCTCAAAACAGCACCCATATATATGTATTTGTTACTGGTGACTGTCCCGAGCTGGGTCCTAGGCTAGAGGTTAACGCCGAGGTTGCCAAACATCCTAGGTTGGATCCCCAGCCCCTCTCCAAGAAGGTTAGAATAGTTGCCGTTCCATGGCCGTACAGTAGAAAGAGAAAGTGTATGATACTCGTGTAGTGTCAATGACCAGCACGCTCATGGGAGGGTGACCGGGCATCCACCTCCGACCAGAGATGTGCGTTCCGATGGCGATGGCGACAGCGGCAGGGACGGCGAAGGGCCTTTGAATTCATTGGAGAGCACGTCAAGGCTGAGTACATGGTTCCTAGAGGGGACCGAAATTACGAGGATTGCCGCCAGTAACAGCATCTCGATCGCTATTACTAGCACCGACAGGGTTTATGGATGGGGAACATTCAGGGTATGGGATCAATTCTTCCTTCGGGTTACCATACAGGATGGTTGATTTATTGTTTGTGCGCCAACGGCATTCTTGGATTCAGTGAGAAGACCAGTGTGCAGCGTGCCCTAGACCTGCTATCTATGCTCAATCAAGCTGTTCGGGTTGGTATCAGTACTGATCACGTCCTTGGCCTTACAGGGGAAGGGGAGCTATAGGCGTGGGGCAATGGCCAGCAATTCCAGCGCGGGAGGCATGCTCGCGAGAGAGGCCACCTCACCGAGTTGATCCTCGCCAGGCGTCCCTCCCAGTGCCAGGTCAAGTACGCCGCTATCTCCATTATCATCCTTTGGCAATTAACGAAGATAGCAGGGTTTGGGCGTGGGAACTCAATATGGCTAATGCGGGATATACGAACCCCAGCGTTCCGGCGAAGAAAAGATCGCGATTTCAGCTCCCACTATCGTCCAGGGTCATGTAGGGTATGCTCCCGTTCTGATATCCGCCGGAGATCATCACTAAACTACTCTTGTGCAGGAGGACGGGTACGACGGGGGTAGAGACGGGCTGGCTAAGCTCTTGGAGGCAGACCTGGTCCTCTCGGTGCAGGGTCTACCGGAAGTCTCCCAAAAGGCATGGCGGGGAGGATGCTAGAGGGGGGTGGCAAGCGACGGGGTAGTAGTTGTACGGGCAGCGGGGATTGCGGGGAGGTTATTGGAATGTAACAAAATTGGTGTCGCCGATCACCCGGAGGCCCGTAGGCGTCGGATATGTTCCGGCACGTGCTGCACTATTTGAAATAGCAGGATCTAGAAGGTATAGACCGGTATCGGGTGCATCCATTGGAATGGGGAATTCAGGCAATGAATCGCTCAAGTTCCTTCTATATAGAGCTACTCTACAGATCGCTCGGACCCCGTATACAACTCCCATCCCTTATGCTTCTTGCACCTATACCTGGAGGGGATGATTAAACAAAGGAGAACATCAGGTCGCTGCTGCGGCATGCCAGAGTGGCGATTCGCTGCAACACCCGCGAGTTGATAGCGTAATTTCGGGTACGGCGGTTTGCCGGGTCTGGCAGAATGTCAGTTAGATGGTGCTAAATGGTACTAGACTAGTTTTGTTGGCATCACCGCTTGCCCGCGCGACCAATCGCTCACTCTGTTGCCCCCGCTGGACATGCCGGAGAAGGATATGGCGCGGGAGAACGTGTCGAATCTCATGTAAGACGGGCAGCAGGTTAGAGACAAAAACATTTTATTTGACTAAGGTACTCGCCCCAATGCTATGTTGTTCTCTGACGTCTTTTGCAGCCCTATATACCGGGCAGACAACCAGCATCCTAAATCCTCGACTCATCTCCCCTTATGTATCCTGCACCCGCCCCCCCTACCTCTCTGCCACTTGCAAATATCAGGTGTCACCCGCCAAATGTGGTTGTGGTCACCATAAAAGAGAAATTCTTTCAGTCTATCCCCCTCAGACAACGTGCGCGGAAACCAGAACCCCACTGACGCAGGAGCAAATTGGTCCCCCCCTGCCATCGAGCGGGGCCGAGAGCCGATAGGTCCACAGAGCTGGCCGCCCCAGCCCCACGTCGCTGGCGAGAAGAAGCTAGTGTAGTATCGGGGGAAGGACTCGGAAAGAAAGGAGGCAAGGGGATGAATAAAAAGAGCTCGGAAGGTAGTGAATAGGAAAGATATGAGAAGGCCCTAACGATGAGACGAGTGGTGAGGAAAAGACTAGCGATAGAGAAACGAAAGGTGAAATGAAACTCCCTGGTGAAACAAGACAAGTCTGTATGGCGGATGGGAAGCGGAACGGACGTTGTAGTTAGATTGGAAGCGTTGGAGATATAATTAAAGCTGAGGAAATTGAGACATCATTGTCTCTGTTCGGGTGCACCCCCCCCACTATCCAACGGTTAACAGTGTCCCATAGGGCCAGGGGGGTTAGGGGGTTTACAGGGGCACCATCCTATCTGGCAATGAGGGAACGGACTCCCTGGACAAGGTCGTCCGATGCAAGGCCTCGCTACTCCTGTTTTCCTGCGATTGTGACGACCGTGGTTTGTACTGCGTCGACATCTGTGCCGAGGCGATCGACATGAATTCGTAGCTGTTGATCCCGCTCGCTCTGTTCGTCCTGTTTCCTCGCGACTGCTGTGACATCCTCAGCGGGGCAATCGATACGGGTTCGTAGCTCCTGATCGCATTTCGCTCTTTCTCTGTGCGCCTCTGCCGACCGCGGCTTTCAATCCGTCGGCAATGACAACGCTAGCGTTATACTTGTAATCCTCTCGGGTAGCCTTGGGATGATCGGCAATGGCAGTGTAACGCGTGTCATCAGGCGCATTTGGCGCTGATGTGAGAGCGGGTCATGTGCGATTTGAAGCCCTGCGGATTGTGGGTGGTGGCGCGTCTGTCCGTGGCCTGCGGGTTGTGGGGGGGCAGGGGGGGGGTGGTGAATTGATGGGTGAATGGCGAGGTTCGACTATTGTGGGGGTTGAGATTTCCAGGCACCGGCCGGTAACACTAGGCCGGATCAGGATTGTGGATGACAAACCAGGCTTGGCATTTGTCGCTGTATCATACCTTTAAAAAAATTATTACGGCATAGTACTACGAATGTTATACCTAGTCCTGCCTTGTTTTACCTGTTATAATTTGAGTTAAAATTTCCAAGCCCTGAATTGAAAATCAACTCACGGCACGCCAAACACCGCATAAGTATGCTACATCCGCAAGGTAGGGTAGCACACGGATTAGGTACTTGTATGATAACCGCCACAACAAAGGGCACTATCCTCCTTTCCGAATTGCAAAAGCAGATTGGACGGAAAAACTAACGACATATTGTTGCATTAGACGACACAAACTAGCCCAGTCCTCCCCCGCACACCCTTAACCTATCTTCTATCGCCCCCGTACACACCTTTCTTCACTCGCCCCCCTCGTGCCATGTTACAATGTACAGCCCCATTCGATCGGAAACCCCTAGGAGACGCAATCCACCTATATCCAGCCATCGGATCCATGAGGGCCCAACCTCCGGAGTGCATTTCCCACCCTGTGATATTTTCTCCAGGCGCATCCTTGCCTATCCCCCAGCAGAGAAGATTGTACTCGCACTAATAGTTATCTAGAAAGCGGCATGAGCACCCAGGACTTACTAGGGCTACTCGGACGCCTATCTACGGAATATCGGAAGTTAAGGGGTTTGGCTCTAAAGGCCGCCTTAAGAGCCTTGAGGGATTGTTTTCCGGGGAGGAGGGCCCGAGTAGTGTGCCAGTCTGTGACAGGTAAGAGGTTTTCGAGGTTAACTCCGAAAGCTACTACCAGGGGAGATGTGAAAGTCTAGGGACCGAAAGGGCGGACTCGTAGTGCTCACTGAGGGATTCTATGCTGAATCCTCCAAAGAAGTTGGGATTCAAGAATTGATCTAAGGGAACGAGTGATATGCGGTGCTGGAGTGCCGATTGTTCCATAATTCGATATATCTGACTTTCTGCGCAAATAGGCTTCGGTAGTTAGATCGGTAAAGGTGTGGCTTTAATGGTACCAGAATGTCCCCGCGTGTGCTCGTGGCCTGGAGTGCGACCACCATTGTGTAGAATCAAGTGTGGGCGCACATGTACCCTACAAGGGCTTCTGATCTCCCACATCGCTTTAGTACCTGCGCTAAACCCGGCTGTTCCTGAAAAACATCTATGTCAGAATTCCGCGAAATGGAGCTTGTAATGGGTACTGCTGCCATGGACGGTTAAATTCTGAGTGCGTTTGACCGGAGGGGCAGGCCACCTAGCAGGGCAGAGCGGGTTTTGGGCACCGTTTACCCCCCTCTTTGGTTCGTGTATCATATGTAGGTATTCTTTGAAAATAAAATGGCCTCATAGAGGCTACAGCTTGGGGAATCGCTAAAGAAAAGCTATGATACTACTTGTAAAGGAGTGATGCTAGTCCCCCCCCCCTGCCCAAACTATGAAAGCACCGCCACCAATCCGTCCTCAACCCTACTAAAGTCTTTTCGATCATTACCAAAGGTTCCAACAGCTCCAAACCGAGTTTCCGTTAATTCTGTGATTGCCCACCCAAATACATGAACGGGGGGAGGTAATGAAGATGGGGTACGACAGTAAAAACAAGTACAGCAATGACTCAAGTGTCTCTCTTGGTAAAGACTCCTCCGGTAACCCCCTCAACCTCAATAACCCTGATCCGGCCACTCCCACCCTCCCTTCTTGCTATGGCACAGGCAACCCTCTCTGCATCTTCCGTTGATATTGGTTTTCCCGTGTTTTCCATGATCGCCTGGACAACACCGTTCATCGCCATGCTTGTCCCACGCCTGGCTAGGCCCTTTGGGATTGGCTCGATCTCCGGGGCGCGTTGCTCGGTGGCGGCACGTGCTATGGCTTCCTTTTATGGTGCCCTCCGCCGGGCTGCTGCTGCTGCTTTGGCTTTAGCGCAGATGCATGTTGGTGTGTGGGCGGACGGCGGTGCGGTGGGAGTGATGGATCTGGGAGAAGGCGCGGAAGCGCGTTTGCGAGGTTCTTGGATGATAAATTTAACTCGGCCCCCGCGGTGTAGGATACTGTTAATGGTGGCGGCCTGAGGATGCGCGGCTGTCCTGCGGGAGGCTGTGGACTCAGGGGTAGAATTATTTTTACCTGCAACTTCTCTTTTCTCCTTATCGTCCCTAGGAAACTAGTTTGGAAGGGTGATAGGTTGGGGGTTTCAGTCCTCTCCACCGCTTTGGGAGTATAGCTATAGATTCGCCTCAAATTCCTCCAGGAGTAGTTTCGTGGGGGCGGGTTTTCGGGCCCTGTTCAACACATATATTCCATGTGCCGTACTTAGCGAACCTGAAGCCACCCTTGTCCGTTCTTTCTCCACAATGGGATATATGTATTATCCGTCGTAGATCCTCACCGGTGATATTCCTCCGGTCAAAACACTCCATGGGCCCGGGGGTTTATAGCGAAGATCGAAACCTGGTATGTACCATTCGTCATAATAAGCATTGTGCAAATGTAGAACCGTTAATAACGAGCCATCCATGGTCAGCAGGAGGGTTAAGTTTGCCAGAAGACTTTCCAACGGCGGTGAAGATGTTGGAGGGGATGGTAAGCGACGGGTAGCGGCTGTCGGTCGGCGGGCGTTGGTTGCAGGTCGTTGGAGTATTGATGTTGATCTGCTTGATACGGACCCGCTTCCGATAGGCTCTGGCATTAAGGTGTCTGGGCGCTTGTGGGATTCGGTGGTGGTAACCGTGCCAAGGTTGTGGCATAGCCACAACCCAAGCTTGCTCGTTCGCAAACTTGGGCACCTCGCTCCGCTAGGTGCCCTACAGCTCAATGCCAGATTCGGCTCAATGCCAGATTTTCGATCACCCCCGACAAACACCCCCCCCCTCTCCACGCAACTCTTTCACAATGAGTGAGCAGTATGCCGAGATTGAAGCCAGGATTGAGCTTGCCTGTGAGAAGCTTTTGGAAAGTGAGAAGCCAAATGTTGCGGCTGCTGCCCGTGAGTTTGAGGTTCCTGAGACCCACCTTCGAGGGAGATGGAATGGCCATCAAGCACGAAATGAACGACTTCCTGCAAACAGAAAGCTTGCGCCAGAGGAAGAACTTGCTGTTGGGCTCTATCTTCGGTGCCTTGATGAGATTGGAACCTCCGCCCGCATTTCCATGATCACCAATTGCGCAAATAGTATCCTGTGCTGAAATCACCCAGGTATCGATCCTAGCTCTCCACCACCCAAAGTTAGTTCAGCTTGGACAAGTCGCTTTCTTGAGCGACATCCTGAGTTTCATGTGAGAAAACAGAAGACTTTAGAGCATAAGAGAAAGAATGCACACAATCCTGCAGACATATTGGATTGGTTTCTCCGCTTCAAGCAGGTGATGGATACCAAAGGTATTCAGACCGAAGACATCTATAATTTCAATGAGACAGGCTTCCGTATTGGCATCGGCAAAGATCAATGGATTGTCACCCTTGACCCCGATCGGCAATCCTATTTGGTAAGTTCTACGAACCGTGAGCTTGTCACCTCTTGTGAAGCAATTAGTAGTGACGGTTTTGTTGTTCCCCCAATAGTGATACTGCTGGGCGTGGTGCATATGGAGGATTGGGCTACGAAGACCAATATCGAAGATGATGTTTTGATGTCCGTATCTGAAACAGGCTATTCAAACGATGAGCTTTGTTTGGACTGGCTGTATCACTTTGAGCAATTTTCTGCGCGGCGTCAGGTAGGGACATATCGGCTTCTCCTACTTGATGGGCATGGCTGTCACTGTACGAGAGATTTTATTACCTTTTGTGACGAGAAGGCGATTATTCCCTTTTGCCTCCCACCGCACAGTACACATCTGCTTCAACCACTTGATGTAGTTGTGTTTCAGCCCTTAAAGCACTATCATACAGAGGCGATTGATAGAGCGACCCGTACTGGGTGTTCCGACTTCAATAAGGTAGAATTCCTTATGGCTCTGAATTCTATTCGAGCACAAGCCTTCAAGGACAGCACTATTATCTCCGCCTTTCGGAAACCCGGTCTCATACCCTACAATCTTGATATCGTTTTATCTCGCCTTCAGGAGTATAGAACCAATACCGCTTCCAATACCGCTTACAACACCCAACCCACGACTCCTCCGCCAACCCTCTCTCTGGCACCATCTACACCCTATACAGTTTGGTCCTTGACACAGCAGGCATGATACCTAGAAGCAGCCAATCCGGTATCTCCCTCCTTTAAGACCAATTTAGGGCGCTCCATCAAGGGTAGCCTTATACAGGCACAGACTGGAGCACAGGCTTCTGAAGAGCTAGGAAATACCCAACCAGCCCAACTAGCACGAGCCACTCGCCAAAACCACTCACGACGCTCACTTCAGAAAGGAGGTGTCCTCTATGCCCATCAAGCTCGAGCGATGGTACGTAAAAGGCAGGAAGAGGATGTGCAGAAGAAGTTGGAGCAGGCGGAGAGACAGCTTGAACAGGCAAAAAAAAAAGCTATTTGTGACCGAAAAAAAAATTGGAAACCAATCTTTCAGGAGCTTGAAAGGTCTACTAGGAACAGAAGAGCAAAGGAGAAAGAAAGAAGCAAGCGTGGTGGAAATACTGTATTTTAAGTTCTATACATTGGTAAAATCTGGCGTTGAGCCGAATCTGGCGTTGAGCTGTCGGGCACCTAGCGGAGCGAGGTGCCCAAGTTTGCGAACGAGCAAGCTTGGGTTGTGGCTATGCCACAACCTTGGCACGGTTATCATACTGTAGTTGACCGCTTGGCAAGGCACACAGAAAAACCATCTAATCGTATCAAGGTGGTGACATCCACCACCCCTGGTTGCTCACTAGCGCGCAACCGAGGGGGCTCCGGAGGAATGCCTGCCGTCTCGCCGATGATTTCGTACTAAACGATAAATTATTATTACCGTCATGCAATGCGATATAAGTTATATGCAACAAAACACCAATTTCGCCAATTCAAAAGTTCTAAAGCTCATAGTGTTTATTCCCATCCTTTCCCACCATCCCAAGCTGTTTTTATATTTTGTTCCACACCTTTTTGACCTCGTTTTTCTTTTGGCTCTCAGTGGGCTCCCAGGGTTTATTTGGCATACCTACTTCTGGACGAAGGATTCAGGGTGCCCATAGTCTAACGGACTGCATAAAGACAGCTGAAAAAAAGGTCGAAAAAAATTGCGGGGTAAAATGAGAAAGCACTAGGATATAGGAGGAAATAATGGGATTCAGAATATTGAGATTTGGGGGCTGTGAATTCGTGGGTTGGTGTTTTGTTGCATATATTTCGCGTTGCATGTACTGATAATTTATCGTTGAGTATGAAATTATCGCCGAGGCCGCGGGCACTCTTCTGGAGTCCCCTCGGTTGCCAGCTTGTGAGCAACCAGGGATGGTGGATGTCACCGCCATGGCACGATTATGGCGGGTGTAGGGGTAGCTCTAGTAACATTCATTCCGAAATTCTGCACGGTTTTATTAACTTCCTGGGCCACATCAGTGACTTAGTGCCTGGGGGGCATAGCGATAGTAGGTACACCACATAGGAGGAGCTATAGCAATGGATATAATATACAAACTTGTGAGCGATCGGCAGATATGCGTTGGGTATCGGATATGCCAGATATGTTTGACATTACTTCAATCTGATGGAAAAGGATGAACAGGTTTCAGCACCGGCTACACCATTTGGAATATCAGAAACTAGACATATAACTCAGGGTCAGGTGCATCGGTTGGAACGAGGAGTTCAAGCAAAAAGAGTTTGCCGGGTTTGGCGGGATTTCGGCTAAACGGTACTGGACCAGTTTTTCTGGCATCACAGGTTGAAGTTTACGCAACCAATCGCTCCACCCCCCCGCTGGATGTACTGGGGGAGAATGTGGCAGGGGAGAATTAGTCAATTCGCACTCATGAGGGGCTGCAGGTTTGAGACAAAAGTAACAGTTTTTATTAGACTGAGATACTTACCCCAATTCCCTGCTATTCTCTGACGTCTTTCACGGCCCCACCCACCAGGCGGATAGCCAGGACCCCGATCCTTGATTCATCTCCCCCAACATAACCTGCGTCCCCGCCACCTCTCTGCTACAAATATGAGAAATGTAAATGAAACTAAAAAAAAGCAAGACATCATTGTCTCTGACCGGGTGCACCCCACACTATCCCCCCTGTTAGACGTGTCCCATAGGGAGGGGGAGCTTCGCGATCCGATGTTGCGACGAGGGAGCGGACCGGCTAGATAACATCCTATAACACATGACCTTGTTTCTCGTGTCCCGCTGCGCTTGTGCTGACCATGGATTTCAATACATCGACATCTGTAATCAGGCGAATGGAACTCGTGGTGAGGTGACCGATGCTGGCTCCTAGATCTCCATTGTGTTCGCTGTCTCCGGGCGTTTACCGCGGCAATGGAGCCCAATCTGCCTACATTCGGATTGAAGTTAAGCGCAGCGCTATTGACAAATTTGAAATGCGGACAAACCTTGAGACGTTAGACGATAAAACTAGAAGGAAGGTCGTTTGGTGTATTTGGCACTGAGTTGCCTCCAGACGGGCTAGGGAGGGTACAACAGGGTTCCCAACCGTCCGTGGTATCATATGATAGTCCCACAATCCCTGGTGGCCCCCGCGGTCCCCCTCTCCAACACTGTTTCACCCCGTAGGGCCACCCTTCCTACCTAACGAGGGCAGTCCTCCACCTCCACCCCCCTGGAGGGACTGCACATGGCCGTCCCCTCCCGTCCAGGGCTCTTGGCGGTACCCCGGACTGTTGGGAACACTGGGATACAATTTGGAAATTTTACAGATCGTGGGTGAGGAGGCATCTTCCCGAGACCCCCCTCGTGCGGTAGTGTATGCACTGAGAAGGGGGAATGAGAATGAAGAATGAGAATGAGGGGGAGTGGGCCGGGGGGAGGATTTAGTGAATGAAAAGCCAAGATGAGGAGGACTGATGGATAGAAAATTGGGCAGGCTCCTCTGTTGTTGTATCATGGCTGTGTCTGATGCGTAGGAGGTGTATAAATAGGACTGGACGGGCGCGTGAGGAGAAGGAAGGAAGGAAAAAAGGAAGGAAGATAAGATTGATGGCAAGGAACACAAGGCGTGGTGGAGGACTAACCGGTTGGGCGTTTGTCAATGTAGTAGAGTGGTTAGTACGCCTCGTTGTGGAAACACAACTTGCGATGAGACTCTCGTCGCTTCTCTTCCCGCCCGATTGTTCCCTGAGCTTTAGGCACTGGGCCTGTTGGTCCAGCAACTGTTGGCCCCGAGCCTATCAGGCCTACAGCCACTGCTCTTGCACCTGTTGGCCGCACGAAGGCCCCCCCGTGCATCTCGCACCGCTTGCAACTGGAGCTCCCTAAGCGCCCGATTTCTCCAAAATATCCCTTCGCCCGCCAGTTCAAGGCTAAGGAGAAGGCAATATCTTCGCTGCTCCGGATCTCGAACACTTTGCCCACCAGGGGTCGCATGGCGTGCAGTAAGGCAACCCTCAGATATGGATACTGTAAGCCATCTAATCATAACCGTGGCTTGAAATCCGATTGGAGGCTAATGGTGTCCGCCACTTACGGAGCAGAGAGTGGGGGTACACCACGTGTGGACAGTCTATGCGGTGAGTGGGCAAATGGGATATGCGTGGCGTGGCTCTTGGGTGAAAGCGACTCAGTTAGCCGGAATTTGAAATATCTTGTGGTGGTTTGGTTTGAGTTTTTATTTAGTATACCACCTACCTGCTCGTTTTAAGTCTCTGCTAATATGAATAGTTCACTATTCACATGTGATATTCGTCGGTGGTTTTTCTGCGAACATTTCTTAATCTGTTTTCCGAGAATGGTTTGGATCACCTCCTAAGTAGACGAGGTACGAGATATAAACGGTGGTTTACCTTCAACTCAAGGAAGATCCAGTTTGTTGATTTCTGTGCCGGCCGGGCAGTTTGTTAGGCAAAGCAAGTCTGACACCATTTTTTTTATAGGATGATAGTTTGTGACTTAACAGCGTGGCAGAAGAACAAACTATTGTAAATATGTGTAAATTTACAATATTGTAGAAAAATAATACTGAGGTTATATTATTTCAATTAAAGTCTATAAAATCAGAATCTCCTATAATACAATCCAATGAAATGCATGAAGATTCAGAGTCTGATTTGTTAGCCAAGTCCTATTCATAAAGTTACAACTGTCCTCTAACTCCCATGGTGCTATATATTCATGCTCAATCCTGTGTTCTATGTATGAATTTCTAACTCTGGAATTTTGTCTGTATTGTATACACTTTAATTGAAATATGATAACTTCTATATTTTTTTCCTATCATACCCCCCATATTTCATACATAATTCCTCTTTTTCTTTCTTCTACCACCAGGCAAGGTCACAAACTACCACCCTATCCCATAGATTGTAGTAGGCCACTCCAAGAAAGGCACTAATCAAAACGGGACGCCTACGGAGCCCACTAACGCATTTTGGCTAGCATCATATTTATACCGTTTAGACCTGTCGATTGATACCTGAGACCTAAACCCTAGTTAATATATCCGGGTAACTCGGTGCGGGGAGCTAGGTATGCACTGAAAGTGGCCCGCTCTCCGGGGGAATGCCGTTTTGGATACCGCGACATATGAGGGTAAGGTTCTAGAAGCAACATTTACCGTATTGTAGCAATTTTCATCACGCTAATGCATAAATACCCTTGCTCTCCGGAAGGCAAAAAGTGGGCCACTTTTTCAACAGACTATGGGATAACAAAAAAGTGGTGTCACACTTGCTTTGCCCGACTATGAGCGGGGCGGGATGGGAGGGTGACCGGCTGTTAGAGTTCTCCGGAAAGCCTCCACTATTTCCCTCCAGCCCACAAAACATGGGATTTTCTCGGATTCTCATGGTCGCGGATAATGAAAAAGTATCACCATTCTACAACTGTTGTCTCCATTACCGGGACCCCCTCGATTGGCGCGCCTCTTGCTTGTTTCTTCCGCTGTCAGCAATACGGAACGGTACTAACGGGAACCTCGCACCAGTAAACGTGCGCAAACACTGAATGAGTAGACAACAAGTCGCTTTTCCATCAGCCGATATACTCATAAAACAGATTCTTCCACGGCCAAAAAAAACAAGGAGGTTTGGGTTGATCAACAGAAGAGGATAGCGAGGGATTATGATAATTTGTGCGGTGCGAGTTATAAGAGGTCGGAATATTTGAGGTATTTCCCCTTTTCCATGTTAAACGCTTGCCTGTGGGAGGAATAATGATGGGAAAATCGTAGGTGGTGCTAGCAGCGGGGGCACACTTAAGCTATGGCGAGTTGGCCATATTTCGGTCCTCTTGAGGGCTTTCGTTCTGCTAGATTTTACCTCTGTTTACCTGACCTGAGCTTATTCCCCCATTCGACCTTTTCCGGATTATGCCTCAGCCCGTTAGTTCCTACGCCCGCGAGATCTGGTTGGGCAGATGACATGATGAGGTGAGTAGACTATCCTTCACTAATTAGAAATAAAACAACAAGATCTGGAAAGTGCCCCTACTGAATTCGAACTAGATTTTAGTGTTCCTAACGGAGGCCGGTTCTTGTGGTCCTTTCGGCTCTCGGATGGATTAAGCGATAAAGTACCCTAAGAACTCGAATAAGCTTCAAGTGCAGAAAATAGTGGGGCAAGCGGCATTACACAACAAGTTTTGGAGTTTTCGGGAGCAATTTTAACCGGGAGCCGGGCATTGAGCCGAGAATGATTTCAGGCCCCTGTCCTATTTGCTTCTCCTCCCTTTGTCCTCTGGATCTGGAAACCTAGATATGGTTTCTGCTCTGATTATTAATTTACGGGGTGTTTGGATGTCGGGACATTCAACAAATTCTTGTCGATCGCAATATAAGACTGGATTTCCTTGGCATTCTCTGGAATTCCAGTTTTACCTTCAGAGGTGGGAATTTCAGAGATTGCACCCAAGCTAGTGCAACGCCCTCCCTTTCACTGCTCATTACAAGCTCCGCTCTCCGGCGACGTTGTGCGCTACAAACTGCAGCCTCTGTCAGTCGACGGGGTTTACCTGCCGCTCAAACCATAGATCTTATAACATCAATTCGCGTCCTCTATTTGCCGAAAAGAACATAACACCGCCTACCACCGACTAAGAAAACTTCGGGTAGATGGGTGACGATATGAAGGCCTCAGTTATATCCCTTCAGGGAAATTATTCCCTCATTTTTGTGCCCCAAATTTGGTGAAATTTAGTATACGAAGGGGAGGTTACGACAGGTTTGTAAGCCAATATTACTTCCATTCTTTTTCAACGCAAGGCCTCGGCCACTAATTCTCCGATAATAGTGTTTAGCTAGAAATTGGTGTCCCAATTCTCCTATTCCTGATATCCTCTCTTACCTCTCCTGTATGTCAAAGCTGATTCCTTGACCCATCTTTGTGCATCTTCCTCTGGTACAGTGAGAAGCAAACTAACCCTCACTTAAAATCGCTTTGTTCCAAGGCCTGCCAGAATTTCTCCCCCAGCCTGTTCCACTACTCCAACCGGTTATTACTCTCCACTCCCACGTCTCCCACCGCACTCTACTTAGTGTTCCCAACCGTCCGGGGCAGTGAAATGCAGCACGGGGGTCTTCAGGCAGAACGGCGGGCCCTACAGAGTGAAACAGCGGTGGTCAAGTGGGCGGTGGGGGACCTCTGGGGACTAATATGGACGGTGGGAGGCTACTATGGATGGCGGGGGGCTACCGTGCACCGTGGGGAGGCTGCGGAAGACTCCGGAAGACTATTGGGGACTGCCGGGACTACCGGGACTGCTGGGGCTTGGGGGGGGGGGGCAACACACCCCACCAAAAAGAACTTGAGAAACGGTTAAGACATTGGGGCTGACAAGGTCCTTTTGTTCGTGTGATTTAAGGCTGTAAAGCGGGGGCCCTCGATAGTCCGTCCTAGCACCCCCGAAAAGACAGACCGCAGGCTGTAGTCCGTCCCGTCCTACCCCAAAGACGGACGGACTAGACAGTTGGGAACACTGACTCCACTTGGTCGCAATGTCTGGTGGAATCGGCAAACCATCTCCCAAGGAGTGCCGTCCATCAGATATGAAAAACCAACCCAGCTACCGGTCCTCCGCCTACTTCACAACCTCGAAGTATGGTCCAAATACCCAGGTCTACAAGATGACCGACCCTTTAGCGCGTATTGAGGTCCCGGGGATCAAGAGACTACCAGTGAGCACGAATACTTGGCCACCAACCCTCCCTGCAAAGGAAGGCTGGAGTTCGAGCAGAGCCAGTAGAATGAGCTAAATGGAATACTGCCTGCACACATCCACAGTTTCACCTCGGTCAATCATGTGCTAGAGATTCTTGAGGAGATACGCGCTAAGACAGACAATCTCCCATCCCCTGACATTGCGTTCTTAAATACCCCAATCGATGGGGCTCGGGATTTTAATAGAATTCAACCTGCGGAATTTCACGAACAATATTTTGAATAATTACAACTCCTGGCACTAAATCTGGCTTCGAAGCCCCATGAGGTTATTACCGGTGCGATCTGCCACCCCCTCAGAATGCATGCGATCCTGATCGACGATATGATGCGCATCTGTTAACCGGCGCCACAACATTCAAGTTAACACGGGCCATCTATCGCAACACATGCAAGGAGCTGGATTCAGGTATTCCTCCACGCCTTCAACGGTTTAGGGAGATGACCGGCCAACCCTCATCTTTGAATGAGATGTTTCACAGAGTTCAGGGAGGCCGTGCTATGATGCTCGGTGGTGGTTATCGCAGAACAACCATGCCGTCCGAGCGGTAATCCATACCCACATTAATCTTCTCCGAGAAGCATATATATCGGGAGGTTTGCTGCATGATGCATGTCTATCACTCGAGACCGGCTGCAGGATCGAACGAACTACGTGAGCTCCCGTGCAGTGTTTGCAACGGGGCAGTCCGTCCGTCCTGGATAAGGACCAAGACGGACCACATTTTGTCGTCCCATCCGGTCATTTTCTCAATACGCCCGACAAGTAGGAATAAAGGACCAGGACGGACAACATTGCGCCGTCCCGTCTGGTCTTTTCCTGAACTTGCCCGACACATAAGAGCAAAGGACCATTCACCGACAGTTCCCTGCGGTCACCCACAGTCACCCACCGCCCCCAGCCATCCCTTAAACCCCCAGCTCTTCCCCGCTGTCCCCTGCCCTCCCCCGCGGTCCCCTACGATTCCCGGTGGTCTTATGTAGTCACCTGCCGTCCCCTACCAGAAGCTGTCTCAGATCGTGGGGCTCATCGTCCTTCCCTATGACGGCCGTCATCGGAGTTCAAGGATGAGGACAGACTATATTTTGCCGTCCCATCCCGTCCCGGGCTCTTGGAAGTCCCTCCGTCGGACCCTACGGGGGTCCCGGACGGTTGAGAACACTGCTCCCGTGCGGTCCTCAACCACATATTGACTGCACTACCACACCTACTGCTACAACACGCACTGTTCCATTCTTCATCATCTTCAATAATCCCCGTTTTAAGTCGAAAGTCTAGGGACGAAACAAACCCCCTTCTAAAGCTCGAGGGTATTGAGCGAATTGCGGTTTCCTTGAGTGTTAGTGATTAACATTTTTTCCATGTACTTGGTTTTCTCAACCAATAGTGTGCTTCCTCCCGAGTTCTATTCTTTACATTCACTTGTACTACCACGTTCACCCAGCTTGTCCTATTGTATTGCTTTTGTTTCCTTTGCTATAGCGCCGCGTCAGCGTGATCTGAGACCTGTTTGATTGAGATGGCGCAATAGGGCTCAGACGGCGGAGTAGCTCAAGCATTCAGACCAACCAGAAACAATACACCCACACCCCGCTATTCCAAATCACGGTATTTTGCGGATTTTATCCAGTATGGTAGGGCATCTAGAGCAGCAGAGAGAGAGGAAGCTCGTGTTATTTGGAAAATTACAAAATTTTACCTCCATTGATGTGAAAAGCTTTACCCCAGCCTATTTTTGCGGGTAATATTAACGCTCTCAGTAGTCAATCCGGTGGCCACGCGGGTACGATAGCATCTCCACCGTCCCCCCCCCACACTCCCACTACAATACATAGTGACACACCCTCCCTCAATAGCCCAATTCAACTCTGAACCCACACCAGCTTTTTCCGTTTCTTTTCCCTCCCCATTTTCTGTGTCGTTTTTTTCCTTCATCCTTTACATTTGGCCCTACCTTTTTCCCTCTTTTGGTATAGTTTTTATCGCAAGAAGAAAGCACAACATCCGGTTCATCAGCAAAACTCTATACAAGATGAGGGAGTAAGAACCCCCACAATGTAATACGAATCGCAAGACCTCCCCTCTCCCCCAGCGAATGAAATTCCCTCGGAATTCAGAAGCGCCAAATACTTTTCTCGGCCCAACGAGGCATCCAGTTCAGCGTGATCCAGGATGGGGGGGCACGAGTGTATCCTGTATCATATATCACCCTCCCGCTCCTAAGTGTCATTCAAGTTCTCATTTCCACGGCGCCGTGAGTCCTTTGATCCCGGGACCGGATTGAGTTAACCAGCAGCGAGATCCAATCGAATATACTTGTATTATCCCAGAACCGCCAACCGGCATACATCTAGCAATTCGTCGGCTCCGACAAGCAAATAAATAAAACACTACCACGCAAGCCCATCTCGCCACCACTCCATCAAAACAAAATTCTAAAAATCCCTTCTAACAGACTCACAGGCCCTCATTCCAACCCACAGCGTCGGGGATTATGGGTCCTCCTGCCTCCCAGCTAATACTCATACTTTCCACCAAGCGATTTGCCATCCTAAACTCCAGCCACACATTCTAATACAAAATGAAATTCAGCGGATCCCAACAAAGAACAGCCCTGCTCAGGTGCTGCCTGTTATCGCCCCGAGTCCCCACACTGGAGAAACGACCCTCTCTAATGACAGTCCGAAGCCAACATATGCCAATTAGACCACTGGTAGTGAGGAACTTCAGTAAATGACACTCAAGGTTAATTCATCAGATTTGCGCACTCCATTGTTGGCAGAACCAACTTCACGGATGAGGAGCCGTAGCTTGTCACTCCAAATGCAGTTGGCACGTACCGACATAGGTCCTTTTTCCGCCCGCCATCGGTTAAGCAGTTGGTCGATTCAGAACGTGTTTCAAAAATCCATTGCAGAGCGAACACCATTATTTTTAAAAAGTGGTTTGTGAGATTTTTCAAAGTAGCGCTCGAAACCGCCCGTAAACGCGTTTTTGGTAAAACTCATTGTTGGATGGACAAACAAACCACGGGGTTCAATCGACTGTGAGAAAAAACGGAGACTCAGTAATTACCACCGTGGGGGGGTAAACTCAGATTAAGCAAGGGACAAAAGTTTCAATCACAATAGAGTAGGAAGTTTGTGGCAGGCGAGCTGCAGGTTCAGCGATGCCGCCAATGGCCATCCGAACACGAAAAACACTGTCGGACGGGCCCGACTGGCGACTCACTCGCTAATATTGTCGGAAGGCAAGGGTTTGCGGATTAACCGCAATTCCCGATATCAGCCGATCACAGAATTTCCAGAATTGTTCAGGACCAATTACACAAGATTATATTTCATTGTGAAGCCTGGTAGGGGATTTACCATTGACAATACATCGTGCGAGGGGGGATCTTCAGACCCGCTAGGAATTCTAACCCTCCCCCCCCTTTTCCGGGAATCAGAGTTACTAGACACTCATAGTGACTGCACCAGCCCTTACGCTCGTAATTCCCGCTTGATTTGCTCACCGTCCTATTACAAGTTACATCGTTCGTAGATCCTGAACTTGAAGCGAGTGATGTTACGTGATAAGTCTAATAGCATCACATTTAGGAAGGATGACTGCAATACATCTTACCGGACCCGGGTGTTAAGATACCGCCATTCGCATCAGGTTTTCCTCGCGTGTAATACAAGTATGGTGTCGCACCTTGGGGGACAGGGAGAAGGAGCCTATTTTTTATTTCCGGCCCAGTTAGACAATGATGGAGGTCCGGAGATTTCCGTTGTTCCCCCCCGACCTTTAGCGAAACGCACACTCCAAGCCACGATAACCTCTTTCGGCACCCTGCACCTCATGTCTATCCGCTCGCTGGGGTATGATAACACACAGCCTTAGTGCCAATCCCCCCCAGCACTAGCTAAATCTATCCCGACGGTAACGTCCCTTTGAAAATGCCCTTTCGCCCAATCAGGTGTCTATTCTACCCTTCCCCCTCTCCTCCCCTCATATCATACTCCTTCCCGCCCTTGCTTTCCCTCGCCCATCACTTCGCAGTTAGCAACACAACATCGAAACCCTCGATCCTCCATTCCAATTCCCCGGGAAGATGCCAAGGCGCCCTGTTTACCCTACCCTCGATTTCCAGATTTTCGCAAACCATCTAGCGGGATTGGTGGTTGAAAATCGCGCCCGATGGACCTTTCATATTCTATCCGGTGTTTCAGTCACCAAGTGGCAGCACATGGAGTGAATATCTGAAGTCATAGTGCACTTTCTGCTACCTAAACGGTGGTCAGAATTTCCATTTCAATCATTTCCCCGCATACATTAGAATGGAACTAAAAAGAGGGAAAACACTAACTACCGAAGCGGTGAAACTACGATCGTAATAGGCTCGGAGTGTAGCTGGGCCGGAAAGGATGTGAACCAGGCGATCGATGGAGATGCTGTTTAAGGGCAGAGCAAGACATATATTCCCGGATAGTTAGGAACTCCCGAAACTATATGAAACTCGACAAACACCAAAGAACCACAACCCCCAGAAAATGCCACCATCCCTCATGAGCCTCAGCCGCCCTAAACTATCCGGAACAATCGGAACAGTGAGAAGGCTAGTGCCGAGTGAACTGGGCTCGCGAGAATATCATAAAGGATAGACCCGGTATCCAATGCCACCTGCATAAGGCGCAAACAAACTAAGATACCTGATGCCTGATCGTAGTAGATATCAGCCAAATCAGAAACACCCGCCTTATGCCCGCCTACATACTAGCATGCCAAAATACTAAAAAAATCCGGAGGCCCCCAACAACAGCAGACGCCCTACTAACCAAAGCAAAGCCGAGTCTGAAATAAAGAGCGATAGGATGATTGGGTAGGCCGCACCCCTCCGCTACCGGTATTCCCACCAAATTTGGAAAGGGCAGGAGGGAAGAGAGAGGAAAACAGAATTACCGGAAGTATTTCACCATGTATGCAAGGGGTTTCTTCTTACCCCGCAACCTCCAACCCCCCTAATAGGTCGAGGAGAATCCGACATCTGCCTGGGATAGCAACCTTTTAAATTGTAGCTGGCATGTATGGGATCTTAGGGAATAGGCCGTTCTCAAAAACCCTGGGATATATCTATATCGTTTGGCACAGAAGGGGAACTATGCTATGTCACTATAGATATAGGGACCCTATTACCCCCCCCCCCCAAAAAAAAAGAAGTCGCTAAAAACCATTTGAGAAACCGGCGACCACCACACAACCCTCAGCCAATTCTCCAATGGTGAAAATAAAGATGAAGAGAATGTCTCCCAAATCCCGAACCCCCCACCCAAGAGGTAACCCTAACCCTAAATTTGTTCTAGAAACATAAGTCTAAACGAGAAAGGAGGTCTGTTTGTAGCGGTGGCCGGGAGGCTGAAGTGAGAAGGGACGAGATCCCATGTTGGGTTGAGTTGGGACACGTTTCGTCAAGTTGCACTGGATCAGGTCGAACTTTCGCCGGGATTGGTCCTGGCCGTCCCGTTCTCGACCCCAGCTAACCCATCGGGTGGCCCGTACGTGATTTCGCTCAGAATCCTGTTGTATACTTCTAAGTCGTGCGGTGCAGGTGAGGCAGCGTTATCAGGGATCCACCCGCCACCACCACTAACCTTCAACATATCGAGGACCTTAGAAACCTGAAGCAACGTCCGACCGGGAGATGATTCGAGGAGATTTCGCAAATGCCCCAAGCCCCTTCCAGTCCCCGTAATGACCCCAGATCCTTGATTCCTTCATCTATAACACGAGTAATCGGTAAAAATGACCGCAACCTCGCCCTCGCCCTTCAGTCAGATTGCCGTTGCGGATGAGCCAAGTTCGCTTCCGATGTCCGGGCATGGGTTACTCGTGACAAGAAATTTCGAAGGTGTATCGGAAGTTCGCAATACCGAGAGATGGGTCAGACTGTTGATGAACTGAGATCTTGTCGCTTCTTCGCACTCGCCCAGGCCATCTACTCAGAACATGTCCCCCCCCCGGTTACTACCCTGACCAAGATACCCCACAATGTACCCTCCTCCTCCGTGAACCTCGTGCCTTTGGCCTCAAGCGCTTCCTCAGCATATGTGCAGAGGGACAATCTCTGGACAAAAAGTTGATGTAGTATAGTGCAAAGAGCAATTGTTGCACTTCTCTGTCGATCGCTGTCAGGCTTAAAGGAGAAATAGCACCCGATGGCATCTGTCTGAGATCTGAGATGGCGGATGAGAAATGAAGCGATGACAGATTTTCCGCAACCCGGGTACGCCGATAGCCAAAGGAGGCACGATTTTCTTGCTCCAGCCACTCCTTGTACTTTAGACGTTCAGTAACACAGGCGCAAGTCCCCTTGGCCGGCTCACGAACCCGATACGGTACTCCGACAGGTATAGGCATTGCAAAATTTCAACCTGATTCTGGGACCAGGCTGTGCCTCCGGAGGTCATATTGATAGCAGGAGGGTAGTTGGCGATCGAATTATAGGTACAAATGTTGTTACTGAAATCGCCGTGAATACCATTGCGGACAGTGAAGCTATGATACTCGTATGGTAATGGAGACTGGCATTAGTAATCAAGATCGTCAACATATGCAAGCGACAAACCGGCGCCGATTACACATCTCATCAATGTCTGCCTCGAATTGAGAGAGTAGTTACCTGCCAGCGGGGAATTGAGTGCGTTGAGAGATACTCGCAGTTGCAGCATTCCACGAGGCAAGGAGGAATAGAATGGGGGGAAATGGAGAGCGTAGAGCCCTGGGGGGCGGAGCCAAGCACGCGCAGCGCAACCATTTATGTACTGTACTGTACGGTAGTGACGGAGCTGCAAAACTACACCCCGGGAAATTTTTCGTCTCGCTCGCAGCTCGCTTAAATCCACCAATCCTGCGCTCACTCCTTACCCAATCACTTCCGGTGCCACATTCAAGAGACCGCTTTTAAACCGTGCTAGCCAATGGAAAACCCCACTGTAGATGCCTTCCGGAATGTGGAGACTCGGTGTTGCTTCGCGCCACGGCATTACCATGCCAAGGTTCTTGCTCAATTATGTACTCGGGGGTAACCAAGTACTGTACTAGTACTAGTACTCGTACAATCTCTTGCTCCGAGTATATTTTCGAAGGGCCGCCATAAACGCCCCCGTTCGGCGTCGCTGGTTTAAACCCCTTTATGGGCTCCGTTACAAGTGTGTTGTGATTCTAAAACGGGCTGATACAGCTTCGAATCCTCCTAGCCCAGGCAAGTTCGCGATGACCGAGTTTTCACCGAAGGTTTTAACTGCTATCGGGAGCATCGAAAATCTCGCAAACAGCCAGGATCAAGAGCTAGGGCTCTGTTTGGCGGGAACGGAGCCGTTCGTAACGGTTGCCTCAGCATAGCTACAATACCAAATACCCGTTCGATCCCTGCCGTTTCGAAACGGAAGGTAACTTAAAGGTCGTTTGTATGGACGAACCGAATGGAAAGGTCGTATCCAAACTCACCCTAAGCGATCTTGGGGAGAACCACTACGGGTATTATCCCTTGGGCATTCTGTCCGAAACAGTCGAGGGTACTGGACTCGAGTACAAGGTCGGGAAAGAAGTTATGGAACAGTTATGGGGGTAACCAGCTAAATATACTGTCTGTGCGGTTAATAGGTTCCTGCCCTTGTACATACCAAGGAAGCCTAAGGCTATAATAGCCGGTTCCCCTCCTATTTCACTCGGCTCATAGTCGGGAAAACCAAGTGTGACGCAAAAGCAAGTGTGACGCTACACAATTTTTTTTTTTTTTTTACACTTTTTAGGTTTTCAGATATTCAGATCAATGTACATAATATAGGTTATTAACAACCCATTTTTTATTCACCACCAACTTCATTCAACCTAACAAAATCAGCATTTCCTGCTATAGAATCCTCTGACATATAGGAAGATTCCGACTCTGATTCGAAACCCATCTCCTCACTGGCACAATTATCTCCACTAACATCCTGTCCGCTGGTATCCTGATCCCCTGATCCTAGAGTATGTTGTCCTAATTCACTAAATTAAATGCAAGGCTTTGATATTTCTGAATAAAACTTACCTGCTGCAGGACTCATGTCTGATTCAAGCAATAATAAGGCCTGTAGAAGGTCTGGTGGTGGTTGGAGTAACTCAAGATCTTGCTTGGTAGGATTCTTTTCTGGGTCTGAAATTTCAATCAACAAATGAGCAGGGACAATTTCACCCCAGGCCTGAATATTGCAAATTTCCTTCTTTCTCTCCTTTTCAGCCTTTCGTGCTTGGATGCCACGCTGGTTTAATGCCGCTTTTGCCTTGTTGACAGCAACCTGAATCTTCTTTTGTGCCTTTTTGATTGCAGTTACCTTTTCTTTCTCCACTTTTTCTGCCTTCTTAAGGCGGGCCATCTCTACTGATATCACTCCACCCTTCTGAATAACCCGATGAGATCTGGTTTTCTGTACTTCCTCCTCCTGAATTCGGTTTTGAATTGAGCAGTATGATTCCTCTTCAAGTTGTGCCTTGGCAAGACAAACCTCAGTCTCTTTTGCCCATTGCTGAAATCTCTTTTTCGAAGTAGGACTAAAGGTTTCTACATGGTCTACCCACTCGGCCATACCCTTTTGGCATTCAAAATACGCACTGGAAAGTATTGCTGGCTGTTGACCTCCAGCAATACCTTCTATACCGACACCAATCAGACTACTCCCAGCTTCAGAGCTCCCACTGCCACCTTCAGATTTCTCCCCTCCTTGAGCCACCTTGCTGGTATACTGGTGTAATTTTTTTAATGCACACTTATAAGAAACGGGAAACATTCCTGAATCCTTAAAGGCATTTCTAATTGTATATTGTTAGAAGGTTTGTTTCCGTATAGAGTCCAAGTCATGAAAAAATAAGGAAATAGTGTATTCAATTTCAAGGGAGTGAGGAGCACGGTTGATTGCTTGGTTATGATAATGTTTCCATGGGTGAAAAACACCAATATCTAGTGGTTGCAATACATGGGTCAGATGTGAGAGAAACTCAAAGAGAATAATATGGTTCTCATGGCAGCAAATGGTAAAGTCTTCCTTACGATGTGTAATGTGTCCATCTAGGAGAAGCATGTGCCAATGACTGTCTTGTCCTGCACCAATATGCTTAATAAAATGTTCTAACCAGGATAAAGCAATATTCTCATTGGTATATCCAGTAGGTGAAACTGCAATCACCTCTGCACCACTTAAGTTTTCATGGATCTAATTTTCCATGATCTTTTCTCCAGGACATGTGACAACTGGAGGTGGAGGTGGGCATCCATTAGCACAGATTGCTTCAATGATTGTAATCAGCTTGCGGTTTTCAGGACTTGAAGTATACAGCTCCTTGACTTTAGTTGGAACAATCACCATCTCTCCTCTAGGACATCCAACCCTGACTCCAGATTCATCCATATTATAGATGTATTTTACCTTGTCGATACCATACTCAGTGAGTATATTTTGATAGGTCTTGAAAAAGGATTTCAAGTTGTTTTTAGTATGTGTCATGATTTGAGCTCGTGCAATTGGTTTCGTTTTGATAGTATGAAGGCTAGTATTTTTCTTCAGCCATTGCTGAAACTATACTCGGGATGGTGGATTTAACTTTTCAGCCTGACATAGGTGACAAATTGCAGCATAGATTGCTGATGATGTGGCACCAATACCGGCCTCCCACTGCCCATAGTAGTAACGGTAAACAGCCAGCTCTTGTGCCTCTGTTAGAATGAAATTATTACCTCCATGCTTGTTGAATATTCTACGAGAATTTCGAACTTGCTTGTGCTGGCGTAGCTGGGGTGTTCGGTTTGAGGAAGGTTGTACGTTAAAACGTTTTGCACCTGTACTTGCAGTCTCAGTCGGCTGTTCAGCTAGCCATTTCAGTGCTAGGTCTAGTCGTTCTTTCAGGGGCATTGTATCAATCGTGGAAGTCATTGATGCTCAGAGTTCGATATCTTCGGTATGTTGTCACAGTTGAATGAAGTTGGACTCTATGGTGGTGAACAAAAAATGGGTTGTTAATAACCTATATTATGTACATTGATCTGAACATCTGAAAACCTAAAAAGTGTAAAAATAATAAAAAAAGTTTGTGTAGCGTTGCACTTGCTTTTGCGTCACACTTGGTTTTCCCGACTATGAGCGGAGCGAAATAGGAGGGGAACCGGCTATTAACTTGGTAGCATCTGGCTGTATTGAAGATAATATTCTTCGGGTCTATTATTATTCATGCGGCCCTCGGGCTAGTGTCGACTCAAGTACTTGGCCATTTGTAAAGTATTCGGACGCCTTGGCGTTTTTAGCACCTGTCTGGGTGCCAAGTGTCCGAATACTCGAGTGCTTTATGACCAGCAAAGTATTCCTTGCGAGTGATGGAAGCTCCAGGAGTTAGACTACGGTAGTCTAAGCTCCGGGTTCCAAAGCGAATACACACAACACCGATGGTAACTTACTGTACTGTACTCGTACTATTACAAACCCGCCTGAGAGAAAGTGTGCTTAGCATGAACTCGGTAATTATTGTCCTCGATAGGCGCCTGTCGACCGCCCCCCCAGCGTGAAAAGCAGAGTATCGTAGAGTAGTTTACTCAAGCAAGGTAAAGTGATAGAAAGCTAAATTCGAACCACCCTACGGTGGAGTGAGGGCTAGCTACAGTTTTGTGGACGTCAAGTTTACGTGCGATGGTGAAGCGAGCCAGAAAGCATTTCAGTGTTCTCAGCTCTTTGAGCTCTAAGGACCCCTAAGATGGTTCGCTTACGGCGATGCGCACGATTCAGCTCACCACTCCTAATGTAAATTCTCGTACCGAATTCATTATGACATATGGGCGGTAAGGTACGATACCGGGGGTTAAGGGCAATTAGGCGAAGCGGTTCTGACTGGTTCCTGGGTCACTTGGCCAACGAGAGAGCGGGAAGTTTTGGAGTTCGTATCATACGCGTATCAGACATTTTGAGTTCACCACACTTTCCCCCCCCCCTTTAAAAGAACGGCCGAGATTGGCCTTTTCCATGGTTACACTCACCAAACCTTGGTCGGTTAAAATCCGGTCAAGTACCAACTTCGCCTCACTTATGCTCACCCACCGGGGCTCCTCCCAGATGCGCGGCTCTGCCGTGACGCTCGGGTACGGGTACATCGTCGCTCCGGTCAGATAGCCGCCGAGGCTGAAGCAATTACGCCCAAACTTACTAGTACCGACACCGCAAGGAAAAGGGTTATTATCTCCGCTGTTCTGGGCAAACCGGTACTTGTACTTAACTTTCTCTTACTCGGGGAGGGCCTGCCACGATTTCGCACCACAACAGAGCCGAAGCGAGAGAACCATCGACTTCGACCGCCACAATATCCCCTCGTTCGATTATACCCGCACTATTGCTCTACTTACTGCTAGCCTTGCATCAGGGTGGCTCTCAACCGTGTTGCTATCAGAGAGAAGGAGCTCATTGCTTCACTTTCGAACAAGCCAGTTACCATCCTACTCAGCCCTGAATAAATGACTTCCCTAGCAGCGGGAAGCGATGAGGAGGGCTTGATTCAGTAGGTATCCCTACCCTTCTACTTTGTCATTCTAACAATATTAGCAAAATTAAACAAGTACAATCCAATATCAATGGAAATCTCAACGGGAATACGGGTAGCCATAACATCTTTGGAAATTCCAATTTTATCTTGAGCATGCAGACCCCTGTGTGTAGTATGACCAATACCGAAGGAGCAGCTGACGGGTGGGGGTTGAAAGCTAGAGATGGAGGTATTGACCCCTCCCAAATGTTTTCCGAAAGGTCTAATGTGCTGTTAGGACAGAGGCCATTATCCAGACCTTACTGGATAGTTCCCTACGGCAGGAATGCGGATTTTACCGGCCGCAAAGGTATCCTTGAGTCCATGAAAGAGTTTTCCAAAAGTAGGGAACATAGCCGAATCGCCCTCTATGGATTAGGCGGCTGTGGGTGTGTGTTCATTTTTTCGTCATATAAATGCGTTACTAATGTTGCATAGGAAAACTCAGCTCGCCCTCGAATACGTTCACCAGTGCGCCAACGAGAGCGACGGCGTTTTCTGGGTGCAAGGAAGTGGGGTATCAATATTTTGTGAGGGCTTTAAGGCTGTTGCACAGCATGCTCGGATTCCATTACCGAGCGCTGAGATTGACGAAGAGGCATATCTACGGGGTATAAGGAAGTGGTTTGAAGGTCCGGATAGCGGGGACTGGATCCTAGTAATTGACAACGCCGACAACGAGGAAAACTTCAACGGCAACACCAGCGCTATTGCCAAGTTTGTGCCGCAAGGGCGTAGAGGGACTTTGATATTCACCACCAGATCTCGGCGGGTCGCAATTCGACAGGGATGTAAGATTTTCGAGGTTGGCGAAATGGCGGCCGGAGAAGCCCAAGAGTTGTTCTCGAAGCGCTTTAGTAGCTGGGGCAGTTTGGAAGCTGAAGAGAAGAGGGCTGTTGATATGATCCTGGACTCTGTGAGCCACCTGCCTCTGGCTATCGTGGGCTCGGCAGCTTTCATGACCGAGAATGTGACATCACCCTCCGTCTACTGGACTATTTTCCAGGAGAACGAGAATCGCGCAAAAGCACTGCTTTCAAAGCAGTTTTGCGACATCCAACGCGAAGTTAATGGGACCGAGAGTGTTCTAGGTACCTACTTTACCACCTTTGACCAAATCACAAAACAGATGCCCTCGGCGGCAGGACTTCTGTGGCTAGTTGCCTTCTTCGATCGCCAAAACATCCCTGAGCAGCTACTGACCGATTCCGGTCTGGATGGGATGGATGATCCGCTTGAATTCCGCCAAGCTATCGGAAACCTGTTGAGGTTCTCCTTGCTTACTGAGGTTAAACACGAGGGCGTATCGTTTTACGAGCTTCATCGTTTGGTTCAATTGTCTATACAGGTGTATCTTCCCGTGGAACAGGCAAATCGATCGAGGTCTGCCGCGCTAGGAGCCATTTCACGATTATTCCCCCCATATGTCTACAAACGGCGGTACATCTGCGGTGCATACATGTCTCATGCACTAGCAGTAACGAAAGATTCAGCAGATCCAGTAGCCGAAGACCTGGCTTATCGTATGGGGGAGCATTTTATGGAAATGGGTTCTTACAACAATGCAAAGTTACAAGTCCGCCGGTGTATTGAGCTTCGAGAGGCAGACAAGGAGCGCGACTGGAAGGGTGCATTGTACTCCAGACTTATGCTCTCGGGGGTGCTAAGCAAGCGTCAAGGAAAGTCTGAGGAGGCAGAGGAGATATTTCGCACGGTATTAAAGGATTTGGAAGAGTCCTTGCCACCGAACCATCCCCGCACCCTACTAGCCATCGGAAACCTAGCTACTGTGCTATGGGGCCAAGCGAGGTTCGAGGAATCTGAGGCAATGAATCGCCGGGCATTGGTGGCATGTGAGAAGCCTTTCGGGTCGGAACATCCTTACACTCTGATGGTTTTATGCAACCTAGCTACAGTGCTGAGGGGCCAAGGGAGGTACAAGGAATCGGAAGAGATGAATCGGCTCGCATTGGAGGGATACGGGAAAGCTTTTGGTCCAGAACACCCTAACACTTTGATCGCTACTCACAACCTAGCTACGGTCCTCCGAGTCCAGGGGAGGTACGAGGAATCAGAGGCGTTGAATCGGCGTGCAGTGGAGGGATACGAGAAGTCATTTGGGTCGGATCACCCTAACACATTAATGGCACTCAATGGTCTAGCCGTAGTGCTGCTGGGACAAGGGAAGTACGATGAATCGGAGGCGATAAATCGACGCGCGTTTGAGGGGTACAAGACGTCTTTTGGGCCCGACAACCCTGACACTTTATGGGCCGCCGGAAACCTAGCTGTAGTTCTGCGGGAGCAAGGGAGGTTCAAAGAATCAGAGGAGATGAATCGGTACACATTGGTGGGGTGCGAGAAGATTTTTGGGCCAAGCCATTACCATACCTTGGCGGCCGTCGGCAACCTAGCTACAACGTTGGAAGTCCAAGAAAAGCACGTGGAATCAGAAGAGATGAATCGGCGTGCATTGACGGGATACCAGAATATTTTCGGATCAGACCACCACGACACCCTGATGGCTGCCAACAACCTAGCTACTGTGTTGCAGTGCCAAGGGAAGTGTGAAGAGTCAGAGATCATGAGCCGACGTGCCTTGGAGGGTTTTCAGAAGATTCTTGGGCCAGACCACCCTAATGCTCTGATGGCTGCCAACAACCTAGCTGTGACGCTGCGGTGCCGGGGAAGGTACGACGAATCTGAGTTGCTCAACAAACGCGCAGTGGATGGATACGAGAAAGCGTTAGGATCAGATCACCCGAAGACATTGATAGCTGTCAACACCTTGGCTGTACTGCTGCAGAAGAGGGCTAGGTACACAGAATCTCAGACATTGTTCTGGCGTGTCCTAGAAGGTAACAAGAAGGCCTTGGGCAAAACGCACCCTAGAGTCCTGTGCACTGTCGAGGACTTAGTCCTCTCACTTGAAGACCAGGGAAAGTATAGCGAGGCAGAAGAATTACTTCGAGGTGCACTAGGCGATCTGAAAAACGAACTCGGTTCGGAGCACCCTAAGGTCTGTGAAGCCCTTGCGGGCCTTGCTTCCCTGCACGAAAAACAGGGACAACATTCTCAAGCCGAAGGATATTATGAGCGGGCCTGCAAGGGGTTCTCTAAAACCCTCGGTGAAAAACATCCTACTACCTCGGAATGCATCCAAAGGTTAATGGCGTTACGAGAGATGAAAAGCGATACCGGAGGGATTAGCCAAGCGGAAGCAGAAGAGGTTGCTACTGTTGTAAATCACCGGCTATCGCCCCGCGACCGCCTGAGATGGTTCCTGGGTCTACACCGGCGTATAGCAAGCGGCGGTAGGGGGCTAGTGAAACGGCGGAGTTAGTGAGACGTATTCTACGATAATCGCGTGCGACTAGCTGACGCATCCTCGGAGGAATGAGGTGAAGTGAGGTGAAGTGAGGTTCCCGGGGAACCTTGCGATCATATTTTATGTGTTACGATGTATAAAGCTGTTAGAATATTAGATAAACCACTAAAATTTCTAGGACGGTGCAGAAATTGTCCGCAACTTCTATCACTTATCAAACAGGAACTTCGCATTTACAAGCAGCAATTTCCGGAACCTATGAATGTGCTCCGGCAGGGCTGGCAAAGCAGTCAGGGTGAGGAACGGGAGTTGTAGAATAAAATGTATTTAGGTGCAGGAGCGCTTAGATTAGCAGCCGACTCCTGCGTCCCTAACGGCCTACTCCGCCAGTTTCGCAAGGTACGGCGGCACCGACTATGCGCCCCGATCCGTCTTTTTCGGGGCGTCCACACACACCACGTCTAACTAGTGACAGGCTAGACGGACTGTGATGCTGAGCTTCCCGTACAGTGGGGGAAGGTCTGACAATTAGCTCCCGTCTACCGCGGTGCGATCATTTCACTACTATCCTGAGCTACCCCTCTCAATTTGGCACACACCCCATCCCATTTACCCATCGTTCGGAATGCGTACTTTGAAAGCAAACCCACTTGACTTGGCCCCCCCATATCTCGCTTCTCCTTAACCATACTTCACCATATTCGTCTTGGCCTGCTAGAGCGTCCAAGCAATCGGATAAATCCCTCTATTTGTGGAAAACGATAGCAATATATTCCCGAGTAAGAGGCTGCCTTGCTAGATCTCGGTTTGTTTCTTTACCGACCCCTTGGGCACTGCCCATCACGGGCGGAGATATAGCGCTTGGGGTATTACTACTGCCCCATCAAGAATCTTTAGATTGTGGAACGTTCCCCAAGATGTCATCGATTGAGAATACAAACAGATGCCCACCGTTTATATTGCAGGACAGGTGGCACACCCACAGGTTCGGACTCCGGGGATGCGACCCGGTTTATCTACAACGGTGATCAACAAAGGGAGAAAAAGGCATCATACCATTCATCACACTTGCTTGCTTAGTCTTCTGCAACGACATTGAGCCAGAATCATGCAACGTCACTCATCGCCGGCAGGGCTCGGAATATCCCCGCCATACAGACGAGTCACTACTTTCAAACTTTCATTCCCGGGGTTTGGTATGGTCCCGGACTCAGCGTTCTCTTACCCTTCTCTTCCCCTTGCTCGGTTCGGGATACAAACCTACCTCTGCCCATAAGACAGAAAATCGAGGGACTTTGCCCTCACATAGGGCACACATTATCACACTGTCCCCGGACGTGCTTTGGCACCGCCCGTAGTCCCAGCCTTACCCCAGAAGCCACTATATCACTTTTAATAGTCTGGGGTCCCGAGGTATTATCACCCCGTGCGAACTTCCAGGGGCCATATCCCCACCTTATAGTCAAACAGTCTTCCGCCGATCGCCATAGTGTCTCATGCGAGACTGCCAGATTCCCGCTCTAAAATTCGCCTCCTCATCGGTTCGCTAAGTTGCTGTAAGAAGGTGCGCTCTCAATAGACTAACCGGATACGGGACTATAAGATGTGACCTATTCTCCGCTAGGAAATCACAGTACAGGCACGATTAGGAGAAACGACAGGCCCTATAATGCATGATAAGTTGATATATGGGGCCCTTCGGGAAAGTTGGGGGCGGTGAGGGAAAGGCGGCGGTAGAGGACAGTCAGTGGGTGGTGACTACAGACGACGGCCAGGAGCAATCTAGTCCTCCGGAAAAAAAATGTGATACAATTCCAATCATCGCCACAATAATTTGACCCCCGTGGAAAAAATTCACCATTCTCTTCCGGTAGTATGAGCGTGGGGGGGGGGGTAACGGTGACGGTGACAGGGTGCTATTGGATAGAGTTGGTGGAAGCCCGTCTAATTGCAAGTTGACACTCAAGGATATATCCAAAAGTTCGCAGGGTAGGGACCCCCTGTCATTTGGGAATGCTATGGATTATCTGAGCGGCTCAAAAGCGTACGAAAGAATAGGGATAGGGACGGAGGACGAGAGATATGGGTGGGGATCTATGGAAAGTACAGAGCTATACTATTCCTCCCATTATACCGCCCCGCTATTTGCGAGTCACCTGATAGCCATTCAGACCTCCCCCCTGCGAATGAAATTAGCAGTATCTCACCCAAACCCAAGCGGTGCGCCTCCCAAGATTTCCCAACTCAAATCTCATCACAGCCGGCCTGTTTCCCCCCCAGTGTCCCCGGGGGTATTACTGTGCGAACTCAGGATGACCACCCAGCGCGAGCGACGGGTAGCATTGCGGGTAGCACCTATGAGTTCTCTACGGGAAAGATAGTATGTTGTAGGTGATTCCAATAGTGACAGAATCAGAGTGGATAATTCTGGAGTGCAATGGATCATCCCAGAGTTTTAGTGTTCCCCGTGGAGAAGTTTGTTTGTCATGTCCCCCCTCCCTCGCCACGGGAGCATGCGGAAGAATGGTGGGGACATGGCGGGGTGTGAGAGATGTGTCGTGGCTCCCGGTCGGATCAGAAGGCCCTCACTTTACTTTCCATAAACTCCGATCTCCACACTTAATTTATAAAATGATTGGCGACGAGCAAGAGAGCGAAGATTCGGAGTACACCTACCTCGCGTACTGCCGGGTCCAGAGCTATTCCTCACAATTTACAGCTGCACTATTTTCCGGTCACCCCAGAGCAGTACACCTCTCCGCCCTCCAGAATCAAGAGTAGAATTAGAGTTGCCCGGTTTGTTGCGCTGCCGTACCGACTATCACCGCACCTGTAAATCAGAAGGGAAAAGGTACTATACAATATTGGAAAACGCCCACTTCCTCCATATATTTTGACCTCCGCGCTGTGGATGAAATCACGTACAAAGAATCACATTTCCACCCCCTCCCCTAAATAACGAGAATGCTCTAACTGTGACCTTTCCCCTACCTCGACTCGCGCGGCGTGCTCTACCGTGCCATCAACAGGATTGCTAGGGGTACCTTGACCGGTCCGGAAAGTGCCAAGATTTGCGAAATCCGCTGATCTGGGAGATCCAATCTACCCTTTGGGAGTGAACCCCATTGTTAATTTTGGCGCTCCACACATTTTTTTTACACCGGATCGGCCACCGCGTCAATTGCAAGTGAACTCGCTTATCCGAAGCGCAAGCCCTCATGCAGCAACGCACGGAAAAAGAGAAAGGCGGGATAGGTATGGAAAGCGAGTTTTCGTCCACATTAGTTAGCGGAATTTAGATAGTTAGCATCGGCTCGCGGGACAGTTCTAGAAAAGGCTTGTGAAAGACTTGGTAGTCCGTGAGGAAGACAGTACGCAGGAGCGCGCCACGAGGGAAAGAGACAAGTGGGATTTGTGACCCCATTCCCTATACTAACCATGGGTAAATTTGTGCCCGGTATTTGAAAAGGGCCAAGTCGAGAGCCTTCTACTTTTGTGTCTGGAAAAATACATATTCGAGGACCCTCCGCTTGTCCAAGTCCATTTCGGATTCACTGAACCTCAATTCCCCTTCTAGCTAGCTGTATAATAGCCTCCGATGAGCTGGCAGTACTTGTCGTGGTTCGTATCGTAGTGTACGTGAACGTGAACGTACCCATCCAAATATAATCCCCTATTAGATTTAGCGCTAATCCACCGAACAGACCTGTCTCCTCCATCCAGTTTCTCTCCTAGCCCCCTCCCCATCACTCCCTTCAATCTCAACACTCTTTGACCATTTCTCATCTCTTCTCCGTTTCTCTCACAACTCCGCGACAATACCGTATTCAACCAAGATACAGCCCTTTTCCTTGTCAAATGCTATCCGCCATCCTTCCGAGGATCTCATACACCCTCTCGCCTCCCGAGATATTTTCAAGATTTTTTTCTTCCTTCCCCCGAGGTTCTCACGATACCTGGGCTTTCCGCCATCCTTTCTCCTTCAGGTTTATTTTCCCAGTTTGGGATATAAACCCACATCACCCCATGCGGTAGAAAATATCAAGCTTGTTCGGCTCCCCCCCCCGCCGGCGATGCAAACTCGCATCCCTAGCGAGTGATATTACGTGAGGCGGCCGGGAGTCCCAAGCTTGGCAAATGGGGCAAATCGAGAACTCACAAGGTAATTGAAGGGGGACCTGGCTAACCTGCCCGGTATTTATCAGCAAATGAGCTAATATGGCACCCCCCGGCACATGGAATCGAGCGCGGAACATCGCTACAGAACCCGGGATCAACAAGCCATGCCGCAGCTACAAAGAAAATAATATGCTTACATGATAGACGGGATAACAAGAAACCCACAGCAAGTACCCCTCGATCCCCCATACACCACGGCCATCGCCCACTCGCCTGGCCACACCCTCGGTGTCCTTTACGAACCTAGCAGCGCGGAGGCAAACCACCCGAGCCCCCTCCAATCATTTTTATTCCTATTTTCATACTGGCAAGGAAAAGGACGGGAAAGAGACCGGAGGCGGCAAGTATCCTCGAGAATACCTTGTCCGAGCCGTAGAGGATCCGGCAGGTCGGGGGGAACGCAAATTTAATAACAAACGCCCCCCCCATTCCTAAGAACGCTATTTATACACACCCTTGGTGGCTTAATCAGGAGCGGGGAGCCCACCATAGATCCTGCTATGCTCCTAAAAAGTGGCCGGGTGTATGAGATGAGATGACGATTGGGAACCTGGCTAGATACTAGTGTGGAATTTGAAGTAGCCGCAGTGAGCCAGACATTTTATAGATATACAAAGTACAGCCCCCGATTGGCCGCTACAAGCTATTGGGGATTAGTGGAGAACTCGCGTTCTCGCAGCGGGGGTTGGAGATTTGCTCTTGTGCATTCAATATTTGGAGCGCACCGTCCAGGCAGGTTCACAATACGGTTAGCAGTATAGCTGGGTTGGCGAGTGATATCAAGTGATTAAAATCAAGTCAAGTCCCGACTCTAGACGGCCCCTGTGGAACACTGCATAACAGCCCACCCGTAGCCTATGAATCATGAACCGTGGATATAAGAAGAAAAAAACCTGTCATTCCAAGCATCATATCTCCTGGGATGGTGATACCCCGTGTAGAATGGACGGGCAGACTGTTTGTTTCCGGAGAATTAGGTTAGATAGTGCGATGCCATCCACCCATTAGCCACGGTTTATCTCCAAGTGTCGCTGGAACTGGCTGGGCATTCACGGTGGTGAGTGGAGATGATGATATCTTGGGGTGACATGACGGAGAGCGGTGAGTGTACTCGCCGATGTCAGCGATGACCACGGCGTACCGAATTAGAGGCTAAACCCCGAAATAGGGACTGCAATCACTGCGAAGCATATGTGAACGTGGGATGGTTAATTTAGACGATAAATATATCTGCCCTGTGAGCCACCGCAAAAACCCAAAAACCCAAAACAGCCAAAAAAAGATAGAAAGAAAGAGAGAAAAAAAAAACGAGAAATTGTTGAAGGGCCATTAACCAGTCCCCAGCCAATCCTCCGAGAATGGAAAGGAAGGAGAAGAAAAGTCTCAGAAATCCGCAAGTCCCACAAGAGAAACCCTAACCCTAAATCTATTCCGACAGGCCGCCAACGGAGATCCAACCCTAATATCCACGGGCGGGAAGCTTGAAGCCTCCAGAGACCAAGTTGGTAAAGGTCCCGGCGGGATCATAATCCTGCTTAACACGGCGGAGGAAGTCGTTATTCTCCTGGCCATAGCTTTCGATGACACGCTGGTCATGGCCGGCATAGGACCACATGCTTTGGAGGGTATTAGCAAACGCAATGGTGAGGAGAAGGGGGCATACATGTATGGGTGGCGGACACCGCGCTGCTCAGCGAGGCGGATCATCGACTCGACGAACTTAGCGAAGGCCGGGAAGACCTTATCCGTGTCGGAAAGGTTGTTGAAAGTCAAGCCGAAGTACAAGACTATCATTGATCAGTATTAATTGTACGAGAAAAGAAGAATGGGAGGGGGCAATACTCGACAAAGTTCGGCTCCCGGCACCCTCCAGCCCAAGAACATTTCCACCATTCCGAACACCCTCCTGAACGGCATTAGGTGTAACAGGCATGTTACAATGCAGCCCGTAGAAGCCGGGAATGTGTCTGTATTCCTGAAGCCAGACCTGGAATTGATACCACACGTCGTGGAAAAACTCTTTATCCGCGTAGATGGTGAAAGTCCGCTGTACCTGCACGAGACCATACTCGAACCCTGCATTGAACTCACGCGCGAGATCGACCATCTGGGCTTGGCGCATGGTGTTGCGGTACGGCTGAGCGTCGAGCCAGGGTTGGAGGGCGGCGGGGGTGGAATTCAAGGCGCCGTTGTAGAAGATGGGGGAGAAGTTGATGGTCTCGTTGGTGGTACCGTTGAAGCCGTACTGCGGGAGAACGTGGGTCTTCACATCGTTGACAGCTTTGTCCACATGGTAGTCGTAGACGACGTCCTCGACCTGAGAGAGCTGGGACTGGTTATAGTACACCATACCTCCCCAAATCCAGTCGGGAATGTTGTTGGTCATGAGCTCGTATCTGGTGATGACACCATAGTTGTCGCCACCACCCTTAAGCGCTCGGTGGAGATTGGGGTGAGAGGTAGCGCTGGCATGGACAATGGTGCCATTGTACAAGACGACTTCGTAAGTCCTGACGTTATCGATGGCGAGCCCAAGCTCGTTTCCGAAGAATGAGAGACCGGCACCCAAGAGCAAGCCAGTGCCGACGGGGTAGTAACGGCCAGCGACGACTGCTTTGTGGGAAGGGCCGAGGAAGTCATAGACGGGACCCCAGGTGTTTCCGGCACCGATCCAGACGGAGTTTTCGTTGGTAACCGTGCGCTCGTTGAGGCCCTCAGTGACAATGAGGACACCATCGTTGGTGTTTGCGGCACCGGGGACAGCGGAGTGGCCTCCCCCTCGGACGGCGAACTTGCATTGGTTGTCGGTGAAGAGCTTCACGGCCCGGGCAACTTCCTGCGAACTGGTTGGGGAGAAGATGCAACCAGGAGAAAGGACGGTAGTAGATGCTATATTTGTCGAGTCAGAGAGCCAATATCAAAAAGCCGGGAATACGGCAAACATACACCAAAAGTCATGATTCACGGTAGCGTAATTGGCAGATCCAATGCTCAGGATCCGGCCGGGAAGAGCAGCTTCCAAGAGAGAGCACTGCACCACCAGCACTATTATTAGCACTAAACACGACAAGAAACTCGACTAGAAAAGGAAACCCACGCAGTTCGCGGTCGGGACTGCAGCAACGGTAGCCCCGTAAAGGGCACCCAATGCAGCGAGCGCCTTGATACTGTTTTGAAGAGTCATGTTTGGAAACCCGGCAGCTTAATAACGGAAGCGTCAAGGGTACGGAGGACGAGACCGATGATGAAAATGTGGAAGTCGGGAGAAATACGCTGCTTTATATAACGATTCCGGGCGCTCGAATGGCATCCGGGTCGTGAGAAGGGGGAAATGGAAAAGTTCCTTTGTTTTTTTTTCACGCCATGTCGTCCTTCTCGCCCCCACTGATGATTGTGAGGAGTCGTGAAGGGCGAGGGGAGGTAAGCTGGCTGGAGAGTAGACCCTGTTGAAGATGTGGTTTGTGTTTCTACCACCGCCTCTCTCCATGGTCTGTTGGACTCGGCGGGCGTCCAGAGATAGCCAGACTCGTGTGATTCGGGCCTAAGAAACCTGAGTGCGCGATTGCTGAAGATTGTCACGATCGGCAGTGCGTTGGGGAAAGATCATCTCAAATAGCGTCCCCGACTTCAGTTGAAGCCCAGGTGGCTGGCACCGCATCTTACCGGAAAAGCGGTTATCCCACTCACACGAAGCTCTCTCCCGGGATGCAATACCTCATGATTAGTCTCTCCCCCTGCATACGGCCAGAGAGCGGGCTGTACGGCAAGTATCCCTTGGAAATTGTCGAGACGACGGCAGTATACTGATGGGTGCATGAGGTGCCGTGCCTGGGTGCGGTGCGGAATGTTCCAATGCTGCCGTACCTCGCATCCCGAAAAGCCAGCCAGGTTGTCGCGACGGGAGGGTTTCGAAAGTCCGAGTAAAGCGGTCCCGGGAACGGCTTGGATCTGCCAATCGGTTGGAAATGCTTGGCACGCGTGTCCTCTGCTCTAACCGAAATACCGGGGCTCTGGTCCATTGGTACGCCAAGACTGCAATGTGCGCGTTCAAATTAACAGCGCGAGTGCCTCTTCCACTCGTAGTGCGAGTTTCATACTGAACTCGCGCCCTCGTGTTCTCAGTGCGATGAACGGTATCGTACAAAGGCTTCGTGAGGACGATATCGCGACACTGGGGCCCTTCTGGCTCCGCGAATCCATTTTGGCTGCACGGAACAGCCAACCAGTTTTTCTTTCTCCGCTGACAAAATTTAGGAAAGCTCCACCTTCTACCCGGTTTGCCAGTGCCTCGCGTCGCCGGCAAACAACGCTCCCCAGCTCGCTCATCAAGACCTACATCGAGCCAGGCTTTCCATACATGAGACATGCGATCCCGCCGATCCGAATCTGCCCACTGATCCTGGGAGCTTTTACTCGAGGGCAGAATCGTGTGGTGCTGACCTGACTTTTCGGTCCCCGGGGGTCTAGGCCACCGGTTGACCCGGGTCTCGGGTCCGGACAGGATGACGGGCGCGGTCACGGTCGAGGAACTGACGAGGGTTCTCCGTTATGCTCCCCCCGATCAGATACTGGCTGATACTCCTGACTTACACCCGATCCCCTGACACTGTTACGAGGGTGCAATCCTCGCTCACACCGCAACACTCTGCCCTACCGAAAACGGCTCTTTTATCCCTTGTGGCTAGTGGGAGATTGATGATAGGTGATGATCCTTAGGGCCTCCCGCATTTACCATTCAATTACCGGTATGATATCTGGTGGCGCCGTCTCGGGAAGATAAGGTTATTAAGCAAGGGTGCGCGAATACCGGTAGTTGCTTGGAAGTCCCCGTACGTCACGTGATGCCCGAAATGGACTTTTGGTGGGGAATTTAAAATTTCCCTTCCAGAGATACTTTGTTGGCTCATAGGATAGTCGAATGGAGGGTTGCTTCGGTAGTAGAAACGATGCCGGTAGTCCGCTATTACCCCAGGGCAGTAAGGCAGCAAAGCACCTGCGATAACCGCACACCAAAATCCCTTTAACGGCGGCCACGCTGCATCGCGATGCATCTCTAAGACAGCCCTCGTAGAGCTCTCACACCCTTCCAAATACCCCCAGCCCTTGGAAACACTTCGCTGCCTCCCCTCTCCGTTGCTATTCAATAAAACCAATTATTGGATAGAGTCCAACTATGTTAACTATTTATAATATCCCTAGAGCTCTATCCGAAAATAGTCTTCTAAAATGCTCTTGCTGTTCGCTTGATGTGAATAGGTACAGCTCTTGGGGTACGGGAGGGGGGGTGAGAACCTTATGAGCGCGGCTATATCGGTATGGTACTATGCTCCCTATCGGCAATCACGACATTTGACGTGGTTCGACTAACAAGGTTCATGGGGCAGTCCATCTCATCAGTTCTATCATCCGGGCGTCGAAATCTCTGCGGGCGATGTCATTCACCAGAAAAAAGTCTTGGTAAAACAAGGGCCCCCCCTCCACTTGAACGGGCCCTCTTGCCACATCGTTTTCTACCCCCCAACCCCCCGCCCCGATAGCCTGGCCGTAATCTCCGGCAAACCAAGATTTCCTTCGATCGAGACTATTGTCTAGTGACTGTAAATCCATTATCTCCACCGCAGAACGAATCTATGTGAAAGTTAAACAAAAGCTCTAACTCCACCACAAAAAACAGGTCAATGTGGCGGAACATCGCCACGAAGTCGGGAGGCCCACACGGGCACACAAAGGGCTTGCCTATTCGGTAGCCGTCCCATATGGCAACGGAAAACTCGGCAGCGCAACTTCCAACCACCATCTCGAAGTTCCTCTACCCCTCCCGGGCTTTGTGCGTGGGGCCGTTCGAAAGCAGAAGTCCGTTTGTGGGGCGCTGGGTCGCACTGGAGGTGTTGTGTGGGGAGCTATGCAAGCCAGCATGGGAGGGCAGCTCGGTTGGCTTGCCTGCTTGCCTGCTTGCCCGCTTCGGGTCGACCACCTTACCAATTACCCTCCTCAACCTGCCCGGTTCAGACTGGATGTCTGCCACTCCTGCTCTCCCAGCTCTCTCCGAGCAGGCGCGCGGATCGGCGAGTTGGCAGGCGCCATGACGTCGTGAACCGTCCCGCTCGCAGGTCTCTCATGTATCTAGTGATGGGGAAAGCTGAGATTCATAACGACAGACGGTAATGCTGGAGTTTCCTTTTCTTCCCCTCCGTATCCCTTGGCATACTTGGCGAATTGCATGAAGGCAGTTCGCATATTTCCAATGGGTAATGGGGGGGTATTAGGGCGATGGCGGATGAAGAGATATAAAGACCCCGAGGGTAGCACTTTTGAGGGTATCACCACCAGCTTCCGCGTCCCCTTCACCACCACTGCTACCAGTACCACTTCGATACCTCTCTACCCCGACTCACTCCTAACTCCTCCCCGTCTCTACACTTTGACCAGAAAAACGCAGTACTCAATTTAAGACCATATAACCCTAACCCCAAGATGAAGATCGCCCTTCCCCTCGTCGCACTTTTGACATGCAGCGCCACAGCCGCCCTCGTGCATCACCCCCCCTCCCTCGTGTACCAGGGCTCACCCCACCGCCGCCCGGGCGAGCCGGACTACACAGCCCAAGACTACGAACTCCGCTGCCCAAAGAGCAAAGACCCCCGCAAGATGACGCTCCCGGCAATCACACAGGAGCTAGACGCCAAAGGGAAGGCCACCAACATCCTTGAATGCTGGGAAATCGACAACGTAGTGCCAGCGGTGGAGGGGATCGAGGGCGCGAGTCTCGTGGGGTGGGGAGCCTTTGACGCAGCCTATCAATACGACTTTCACGAGGGGTTCTTCATGCCGCCTCATCCGGCACCCGAGCCCAGTTTAGTCCTCATGAGTGCTGGTGTTGGTTCGTGGACCCCCGCGTGCTGTTCCCGGCGTGGGTTATGCTAATGTCACTCAGGATTGATCACTGTGCCGTCCGGAGAGGTTCTCAGACTTGGGCCGGGCGATACCTTCTTCTCCGTGGGCACCGATGGCTGGCAGACGGCGTGGTGGTCTGAGGGCACGCGAGTCACGGATTTTTACTTTAAGGATGGGAAGATTCCTAATCATGAAGCCGTTCAGAAGACGACGTGAGTCTTCCTCTCTCCCGTGTTCTCCTATGGGAAGTGCAAAGCTAACACACATGAATCCTCCTCGCAGTCACTGAACCCCGTTCCGCTTCAAAGGGACCCAGCCGATCAAGCACCCGTATTTTACTTTTAGAGTCACCGAACGCGGGATCAGTAGAAGCTGTCCTTCTACTGCCGGCACTGTGTCTGTATTATTTCGCCCCCGTATTATAAGCTTCAACGCTTGAATATCCGTCTCCCCTCACGCTGCCCCAGCCCAGCGCGGGGTCTCACGTTCTCGTTTTTTTTCGGTTTTTCCTTCTTTTTTTTCGTCTCAAAATAAATGGGGAAGAGGAGAAAGAATAGTTTTCACCATCCGGGGAGGTTCAACACAGGGGTTTTGCGCGGTTCCAGATGTTTATATTATTAATAGATATTAAGCCACTTTCCTCCGAAAAGCAATGTCTCCAGTCCATAGACTGTAGGGCATGCAGCGGCTCGTCCCATAGTAGATTTAGGGGTAAGCTAGTAGACTAACCATGTGAGGAGAATTCATTAAATCACCCCAAACACCAGCACAGCCAGAGCCAGAATATCCAGCATCATGACATTTCAGCGTATGCCTTCCTGCGCAGCTAGCTATTCGAAAAAAATCTCCCCAACATACCGTGACCGTTCACCCTCACCCAGAACAAATGAAAAAAAAAAATGAAAAGTGACGTTAAAAAACAGCATCAACAAGCACCCCCTCCTGATACCGGCCATCAGGGACCGCACGATACAGCAATTTCGCCACCAACTGCCGAAATGTGGAAAGGGGAGAAAAAAGAAAGGAAGAAAGAGATCCACGGCGAGGGTAGGCGAAGTCACCACAAGTATCAGAGATTGAAGCGTTTGACTGTTCTTCCCGCTTCTCCCTCCCTCCTCCTCCTTCTTCCCCCTGAGGGCGCCCTCGAATTGATTGCTGTATGCCACCGGAAGAAATAAGAGAAAATGCCGCAACGCATTCCATGACAGCACAGTACCGCACAGTGCTAACTAGCAGGGTACGGGGCACCTCGAAGTCCCACATTCTCCAAGCACTCTCGAGAGAATCTACCCAACTACCGGATACTAGATCAAAAATAAACATAAAGATAAAAATGAAGAGAAAGACACCGGCTGCGCAATCCCGAATCAGCAAATTTATCCTCAGGGGGATTTTGCGCACAGCGAGATTGCCGGAGCTGTACGGTGCCCTGCCGACGTTGTCATATCCGCCGGTGGGGGGCGAGTACGGGTACAGTACAGCACCATATCGCCATTCTTCCTTCTCTCATATCATGGAGCGAAGCGTGGGTGTGGGTGGGGACATTGGAGACCTAACCCACATTCCTGGACCCGAGTAAACTTCGGCTTGGGAGAACGGTAGGATAGTGTACGGGTACGGCATGGGCGGCAGTGGATTCCTGGAGAGAAAAACGTTCTCGGCAGTTGGGTGTATGTGTACTGTACCGGCATGTGTCGATCATGGACTGTGCGGTAGGGGACTTGTAGCCGGGTGTGTCTATAAAAATCGGGAAAGAAAGAAAGAAAAACCAACACCCCCGTTGTTGCAAGGTATGTGAGCAGAAAGCGCCAGAAAAAGGAATCCGGAGAACACGGATAAGATAGGGATCGCCCGTAGTAAACCGAAAAGAAAAAAAAAGAGAAAGAACGAAAGCGTCGGCGGGTGAGGAGAAGAGGTGGTGGAGGAGCGAATGATGAAATCTCATGAGGCTGGGACGAACTTTGCCCTCCCTTTTCTCCTTACGCGCAGTTACAATCAATCCCCCTAGTTATCTGCACCACTGGTCTCCTGTTCGGCGTCATGACACTTGTATCATACTTTGTATGATATCTCATCTCGCCTGTCACGGCTGGCTCGGCACAATGTACCCTATTCGAGATGTCTGGTTGCTGCCATGTTGGAGTAACGGTGGGGAACGGCAGTTGTCTTAACGCCGGTGAGTATCACCTTATTGGACTCTTACGGGTTGGGGCGCTTATCTCCGATGGTGCCGCCGCGATTGAGATTAGCGAGGGGATCGGCGGGGTTGTTACCACATTTCGGATGTCAAGTGCGAATTGGGGAAAAAAAAAGAAAGGAAGAGAAAACTTATTGAATTCTCGATAAACTAGGAAACAAAAAAGCTACTCCATAATCAATGCCCCTGCACCCCCTCCAGATCCGTATTCCCCGCCACTTCCCTCAATCCTTCCACCTCCCCCATCACCTTCCTGCACCCCTCCTCCATCTTCGCAAACACGTCCCCCCCAACTGGCAACACCGCCGGTACCCGTAGCCCCCCATCCCCAGCCAGAACACGCACGATAACGCCACCAGCCTTCACGGGATCCCCGGGTTGACACCCGTGAAAGGCGGCAAACCCCTTCCTGATCTCGCCCAGCACCCCCTCATACTCGCCGATCCGATTCCGAGCCACAGCGCGATGCCCAGGATCCAAAAACGCCGTCCTGAAATGTCCCAACATGACGCAGCAAACCTCGATCCCGAACGCCGCAACTTCAGCCCTTAACGCCTCCGTAACCACTCTGAGCGCCGCCTTGCTGGCGCAAAAGTATCCCGCGGCCGCCGCGCCCCGGAGGGCACCGATGCCCGCGACGTTGGCGATAACACCCGACCCCCGGGCACGGAAGTGCGGAAGCAGCGCCCGCGCAAGGTTCATGGGACCGAATATGTTGGTCTTGTACAGATTCTCCGTCTCTTCCTCGCTCGTCTCCTCCACTGCGCCTTCGAGTAGGTATCCGGCTACGTTCACCAGTACGTCTATATTCTCATGCTGGGATAGCGCTTGCGTTACTACCGATGCGATTTCCGAGCTTGGGGACGTCAGGTCTAGCTTTAGGCTTGTGGCGCCGCGAGCGGTGAGGTCTGCCAGACGGGTTTTCGGAGCCCGACTGGTGGCGATTACACTGTCGCCGCGTGAGAGCGCCGCCAGGCAGATTTCTCGCCCGATGCCGGAGGATGCACCGGTTATTAGCCAGGTTTTTGGCATCTTGTCTCTTTTTTTCTTCTTTTTTTTGTGTGTGCTTGTGGCGGGGTTGTGCGAGTATTAGAGTGTCCTATAGAGGGGGTAGCAGTGAATGAGCAAGTGAGCGGAAAATGGGGGAATCACCCAGAGGCGATATATAGAGAATTTTGGATCGCGATCCAGAAAGGGTATTGGCAGAACCGGGTAATAAAATGCAGTAGTTCACGATATCCTCCTTCCACTCTAAACTCTCTAGATTTTCACTCTTGCACGAGCCGTTACCGCGGCTATTGATCCCTCCGGGAAGTGACAATTCCGTAATACACCCCATCAGCCCACACATCCCCATAGTAGACCACTCACGCAATTCGTAGATCCATACGTCACTTCACGAGCGCCAGTTTTTTTTCCCCTGGGGCGGCCAAGGTGGGGTCGAGGTCGTGCAGATCTTCATGTGGTGTCGCCCTGGAAAGCATCTCATTCCCCCAACCGATCCTATCACACCTCGCCCGTCCCGCTTGTGCTTTCCCGATTTATGGCAGGAGAGGGGGAATATGCGGTTTCTGAATTGGCAGCCCCCCCCTCCCCCTCCTTGCTCCTGAAATCCCGGAAGTCGGCAGAGCGGAGGGCCTGAGAAAATTCCTCCCGGCGGCGATCCAGGTGATTGGGCCCACTTTGGGAAGGTGTTATATATAGTGGGTGTTGGGGCGGGTATATAGCTGATGCGGCCTCTGAAACGGGGGTACGGCGGTGCGGATAACACCCATAAGTCGTGTTATTTATCGGCCTGCCATAATATGGAGGGTCATGCGTCCTTGAATTTGCTAGGAACTGTTTGTTATGAGTGGGGATAAGTGTAAGGCATGGCAGTCTCTCGATATGCGTGACTTACAAGTAGCGTCCACCCATTCACAGATCTTAAGTCCGGCGATGGATACCCAACTTCCTGTATGGATAAGCAGGTCTGGAGGCCGAGAACCACCAGAGCCATACTTTAACCACCTTTCCTATCCCTTATCATGGTATCTCCCAATGATTGAGTCCAACAGGACTCAAATCTGTCCCCCCTTCCCCCCCCCTACTTCATCCCCGAGGACCTATATCCTGCACGGAAACAGATGAAACAATCACCAGCCCATCTACCCAGCGATCGGATACCATGCCCATCCTCGCGGGAATTTCCGAGAACCTGGACGTTTGCTGTTTCGCGCTGAAACCCGGGAGAAGCCAAAAGGTCAAACCAAAATCGCTGTTTCGGGGGAAATCATTACTCGACCGGGATATGCTGAAGCGGGGTAGGAATATTGATTGTAACGGATCGAGAGTAATCCGCTATGATACCACCTAGGTGAGGGAGTATGGGTTTTCTTATTGTCTTTTTTTATTATTATTACCTACTTGGATACTTTGGGATTTGCGAGGTGATTTTTGAATGTCTCTTCACTCTGGGTGAACGCTGCGGAAAGTCTCGCACCCTTAGCCTCACCCTGCCACGAGGAAAAGGAATTACAAAAGGAAGAGGAGAAGGGGAGTGCTAGAGTGTCAGGGCTTACCGGCAAAGGCGACTTCAGCACCCGATGCAGAGAGGGGGGGAAATTGTTCGAGTTTTAACCTATTGTATCATAATTATCATAAATTGCAAGAAAAAGTTGCCCAGTTCGGGTACCAGCTCTTCCTCAGAAACTCACGGTGGGGGCGTGGTAGGGCGGTGCCTCGGGTATGTTAATTTCCTAACGTTTGATTCCCTCTCTTTCGCGGAGAGCCGGGTTTCGGGGTGTTCGTTGGAGTGTGGTGGTTCAACACCCCGCGGTCTTCTTTTTTTAGGTGTGTTTTGGCCCTTGGAGTGGCCGGGGGCCTCGAACGTAAAGAGACCGCGTGATAGTTGATGATTGCCAAATTTCCGCTGTCATATTACCATAGCCTGGGGCGTCTTCGGGCGACTGTGTGGTGGTCGGGGGCTCGAGTGGTGCCGGAGGGCTCTGGCGGGCCCGTCAGGCAGGTATTCGAGAGGAATGCCACTGCAGATACGCCCTGCTGGATTTCTTTTTCAATTTTCTTGTCGTTGGATCCTTGGAATGGTTTTGGGTACATACCATACGTGTGTGTGCACCCGAAGGCTTGAAGCCCTCATCGGAAAGAAAGGGAAAAAGGGGGAGAGGGAGATTGCCACCAGCCCGGGGTGTGAGACGCCACGAGGGATAAAGCGCCATCGGACAAGTGGGGAAAAGTATACAGGAATGACGCTGAGCTGCAGGCCAAGGGCAAAGCTAGTTTCTTTATTCTGGATTCAGTGGATGTGCATATACCTACGAGATCCTTGCGCAACCCCCCCCCCCAAAAAAAGCGAATCGCTGCTCCCGGTTGGTCGGCCCCTTGCTTTTTGGGCTATGTTTTTCTGTGAGAGTTTCTTGTGGCCCTTGATTTTTGTTTTAGCTTATCGGAGGTGTCCTATGCATACACAACTTTCCATCGTGCATAGGAAAAATCTCCAAGTTTCCCCCGTGTCCTTTTCCTCACCAGTCCTGCTACCGCCTCCGTACTTCCAATATCTAACAACATGTTCCTGAGTACTATCAGCACTGCTCAACTTCCTCCGGCGCCAATACGAGTAGTATTTGTTCGATCCTGTAACGTAATTATTCTAGTGGAACTCACCGGTATCAGACGTTAGAAGCTAAAAGAAAAAAAGAAAAATCTTTCCAACTACTAGTGTTCAACGCTAGTTCCAAATACCCTATCACAAACGTGATTCCAGACCTGCGTTCCAAACAATTCCTAATTTCTCAAACAGATTAAACGCAGCTGCTGCGTTTCCAACTTCCGTCTTGTACTGTACCGTCCTTCTACCCACATACTAACATACCCGAAAGTAAAGCAAGTGTCATGAATTTCAACATGGCCGGTCTCCGGGCCCTCCAACCTAGGGCCCCGGATGCTCCTCCAACCGATGACATGATCCGGGTGGCGGGATATTGGGCGGTATCATACATAGGTATTGTGGTGATGGTGAGATGTATGGGGGAGCACACGTGGGTGCGTTAGGGCAGAAATATTGAGTCACTAGTTAGGTTTTGTCACAGTTTTGGTGTTGCTGGGGGAGCCGGAATAACTGGTCCTGGCCGACTGTTTTTTTCCCTATTTAGTATCGTTACAGAGCTCGTGGAGGCAGACACGAACAACTATGAACAGTACCATTCAAAGGGTGACCGATGACCAATCGTACACCCTTGACCGCCTCCATCGGGCCTACAGTCACAAGGCCAGCGGATTAATCGTTGGTTCAGCCAGGGCTGGGTTTCATAAACTTGAATCGGAGCGCGGCTGGAATCGGTACCGTAAGGGAACTTTGGGGCGATAGCGCTTCTCTGATTCCCTCTGTGTTGTCTGCTTGTCCTCCACCTCATCTTCATGGGCAGTTCTATGCCTTTATATACATGGCCAAAGAACAACCTTTTCCAACTGTATCTCCACCATCATGACGGCTCCGCCTCCTAGCCCTCTTTCTCTTTCCTCGGGGATTCCCTCACCTTCTCTATACCCCTCACCGTGAACCAATAATATCTACTCCTTCCACCACGTGCTACAAGCTCTGTAGACACCTAACCCATGATATGTCTATCTACAGGAAGTTCCAGAACATTCTGACCCACTCGCCACGATATAGGGCAGAAAAATCTTTTTTAAAAATCATGTGCCGGTCTCCTCCGGTATTTGGCATCGGAAATCGGAGTGGGAGGGATGTCGTAGTCAGTTGGAGTGTCGGTGATTTCAATACTGGGTTCCTATGTTCATGACATCACAAAACGATGTTACCGGATCCCAACCCCAGTCCCAATCCGAATAAACTGCGAACCCGATACAGTGAAAACGTCTACCCATTCCATACATACGAGCGTTTGATGGGGTATGAAAAGAGTCATCCAAGGACCCAGCATGTTGATTTGATAGATATACAGCGACCAATGATCGTAATGTCTGAGTGGAGCTTGACGTCGCCGGGCTGGAGTTGAAGTTTTACAGTGATTGACTCTTCAATGCAAGGGAACGGACGGGAGAGAGAGGGGTGCTCCCGAACAAGTGATGGACACGATCATGATCGGGCAGATCTCTAACCACAATCAAACATCTATATACAGGCTCCACAACTGATCCGTATCCAAACACATGAGTACCTGGTACTCCTTGTGATTCTCTCCTCTCCCGGGGTCCAGCTTGGGTCTTTCAGACAGGAGTCCTTATACAAATATAACCTGCTCCCCGAACACTACTGGTAAGTGTCATAGCATCCGGTAAAGTCTTTCCTCCTGGATTCTGAAACTTGACATGAAATGGAACCGGAGATACTGGCAGAAAGAGTCTTTGCCAGTGTGAAACTCATCTGCCAACCGTCTATTAGGACAACCGACACATGAGTACCGGTGACTTTTCAATAGACTTCAGGGCAAAATTATTGCTGCAGGGTGCTAGGATGTAAATGTGGCCAATGGAGGTGCTTTCCGTGAAGAGCATGTTGTGCGGAATCGTTAGATGCTAGTAAGGGGGAAACTATGCTCCCAAGGAAAGTAAAGAAATGTATCTAGGAAACATGTTCGCCTACGGCCTAAGTGCAAGTGTGAATTGTTTCACAGGTTGACGCGAGTGTAAAAATGACGAAAGCAGACCACGAATGGCCAGATCACGGGTGCGCATATCATGAGGATCTGAGAGCTGTGGAAGTGTTTCTGCCGAATACTTGGCCTGGATGGTTTGCTCACCCTGGGTGCCCTGATGGAATACAGGTTGCTGGAATCACTGAATAACTGCCGTGTGGGATAGGAACTCGGGTAAGGTGTCGTCACCAGGCAATAGAACGCAGAGTTTGGGCGAGGCTAGGGTTTGGGGTTGCCTCTTGGTTGAAGACCTGGCTGCGTAAGATTCATTATGCTCCGGAAATGGTCTCACTAGAGAGTTTGCGCCCTCAGACCTAGGTGGCGGTAAATTTCATTAACATATGTTATGCTAAAAGTCTTGGAGACCTGGGTGCCCACATGCACCTTGTCAAGGCCCAAAAGTCAACTTTAACGACCTGGAACGGGTTTCTAGGTACCAAGGCCAAAGATATGCTACAATAGCATATTTTCATGGATTCCAAGGAGAGATAAGTGTAAAGCGGCTCCGAGAGGAATAAAGGATAGAAAAATATGATAGTCATGTATTAATATTGATTCTACATTCGCTGCTCTTGCTAAATTTTATCAACACCTCACATTGCACTCGGCTGTTGTAACCTGGCTGCCAAGTCAGCTGGATCCTGTGCGCAAACTCTCTCCAGCATCTAGGTCCTTTATGTAGTAACTGCCACCTAGGTCTGCGGGCGCACACTCTCTACCGTATCCTCTCAACTCAAGCCCACAAAAAGAGAAAACAGTCACAAGCTGTACTCAATCAAGAACTCATCTCCGGCTATTTCGGTTTCAGGAAAATCACCCATCACCTAAGTGGCCACCACCAACTCCGACCCCGACGAATCTCTGCTCTGACGAATATAAAACTTGGTCCCGCGGTCTACAAAAACTCCCCTGAGTTGTCCCCGTGGACAGTAACGAGCGGCCTTCCCTTACACCTAAGTCAAAACAGTTTCACAACCTGCGGCGTTAGCAACGAAACAAACACCCACCAGCAATCATGCCTTCTGAAAAAGAGCTGCAGGATGAATGCAAGGCTGCTGGTATCAATTGTGAGGGGAAAGTTGCAGATCTGATCCAGCGCCTCCAGGACTATAGGAACCAGGAGCTCAGTTCTTCACCATCTCATGCGAATTTAAGGAAGGAGGAAATGCTGGTTACCCAATCCACGGTCGGCGATGCGGAGATCATGGAGCGAGAAGTCCAAGCTGGATCCAAGATCCCACGCGATAAGAACACCCAGGATTTGCCGATGGTCGGAGGAGATATCTTGGGTGGCCATTCCCGGAGCCAGGGTCTCGCTGGACTGGCCGAGCGTATTCGTATACTGGAGGCGAGAAGTGTTCTTAAGGACCAACGGCTCTCCATGCTCAAGGAGCGAGATTTGATGCTAGATCAGGAGATCTCATTGCTTCAAGACACTGTCTCGACATTGAAACTTGCAGGAGAGGCTTATAGGCAGGTGCGGCAGAGATTTGTCAGCACCTTTATCCGGGACAAGCTAGGATGTGCGAAGCAGTCTGATCATGATCTCATTAACGAGGTCCATGGCTTGGCGCATGGGGGTGATGCTGTTGTTGATGCTCTCCTCTACGAAGGGATTGGAGCAAGAGAAGATACCTACGCATTTGAAGATCTATATGGAATACACCCGTCTGATATAAAGAGAATTTGTGAGTAACTTATACTATCTCCTATCTCAATAATTCTGTGAATATTATGAGTCAGAAGTCACAGATTAGAGGATTGATGGAGATTATGAATTTGGCGAGTTTTTATGGTACTCAAGTATTAAGACTGACTTCTCTAGGGGATCCGGAAACAATTGAAATTCTGAACTTGCATGCGACGGTACGAGCTAGTAAAGAAAAAACGGGGACCGACCAGTTCTACAAGAAGTTTGCCGAGTTCATACGGGAATTGAAATGGTCGAGTTTTAACTCGAACTATTTACTTGCCGATCCTACCGACCGCGTGCATATCGCATACTTGTCATTGCGGAAGTGCCAGATATATCAAGAATCTGCATGAAGGTCAGTTATTATTACATGCGTTTTGCTTTGGAGAAAATGCTAATACTGTAGCCATGCAGCAGGTCAAACTTGTTTTTTTCTGATTTTCTGTTTTTGTTCTGACGTTCTGGGTTCGGGGGTGCTAAGCGGAGCGGGGCTGTAGAGCGGTGGGTTTCGCATATCTAGGGGTGTTGCTCTACCCGGGAGTGCCTGGGGGTTGGCTTAACAAACTTAATCAACAATGCGTTGTTATGGAAGTGGTTGCTGTTCACCCAGCAGCATGTGTAAATGAAATAGAGAGGGTAAATCAACTATGTTGATTCGTTCTATCTCCTTTCTATCTCTGGCTTTCTTGTCTTGTCTTGGCTGTTTGTGAGGGTGGCGTGCTGGGCTGGCTGTTGCTGCTTTGGTTCATCCTGTCGCTTCTGCAGATTCTATTTCACTTTTTTTCTGCCCGAACACCGTGGCTGTTTTGCTGAGATCTCTGAATATGCATTATTACCTATAGTGGAGTTTCAACACAGCTGTAACTCGACAAGTGAATTGAAAACAGTTTCCTCAGTGTGGGGTGTTCAACCGAGATGGAGTAATGAGGATTCCACTTTCTTGTTTCTCACTGGTATGAGTGAGTTATCTCAATATAGGGACAAATATAGGGCGAGAACACAATCTCCTTTGACCGTTGTGTCTACAAACCCTCAATACCATCCGCTCTCTTCACAATACTCTCGGGGCTGCTGCCTATACATGGACAACAACACAATCAACATACAACATGGCATTGGAGGAATCAAAGGGCTGGGTGTTACTATGATATTCTGACTTACAAAGAACTGTGCTACTGGCGATTTATCGTTCTACATACGACTTGTATCCCTAGAATTCAAATATGGTTCCGTATGGCTCTCTCTCCATCTGCTCGGCGACTGAATGTGATGCCCGGCCGCTCGTATGTAAATTAGCGTTGAGAGTGATCGTGAATCCGGGAAAACCGAGGAAGGAGTTGCTCGGACCGGGCTTTTTCTGCAGGGGATTCGGTACGCGCTGAGCCCTATGATGAATATAAATCGCGATTGAAGACTGGCTGCATGCCATACTCCTCTTCAGGGGTTTTCATTACGTGATCAGAGTGGGTAGGGTGAACAATCGGGGGGGGAATTGGATTGTATCAGCCGGCCTTGAGATAGCGCGGGAGTTGCATTTGGTGAGTCATTGGTTTGGTTCTTTGGAAGGCTTGTAAAACTTAATGGGCTTTTGTAGTATAATTATTCTTTCTTGCTTATTTTAAATACATTTTTTTATACCAGATCTTCAAGTATTCCCACAGTGTTATTCTGCTGATCAATTTTCACTTGCGAGCCAATACCATAGAATCTTGGAAAATTGAACTATGTACCTAGTAGTGGGGAATTTCCGGCCTCGGGAAGGAGGGAAATTGCAATAAAGGGGGCCTGCTTGGCACCTCTGAGAAAATATCAAATGAAAAAACACTCCAGCTTACTCGAGGAGCAAACCCTAATGATAGAGAACCGAGTTATATTCAGTGTTCCCAACCGTCCAGTCCGTCTGTCTTTGGGGTAGGGCGGGGGCGGATGACAGGGGGCTACGGTCCTGCCGCATAACATTCCAGGGACAAAATGATTGCCCTCGGAATTCCCCCGCTGTCCCCCGCTGTCCCCCGCTGTCCCCCGCTGTCCCCCGCTGTCCCCCGCTGTCCCCCGCTGTCCCCCGCTGTCCCCCGCTGTCCCCCGCTGTCCCCCGTAGTCCCTGGCGATACCTTGCCGTCCACTTTGCCAAGCTTGTTTCACCCCATTGGGCCCGCCGTCCTACCCAAAGACGGCCGTCCTCGACGTTCACCGCCCGGGACGGACTGCACATGGTCGTCCCGCCCCGTCCAGGACAGGACTCTTGGCAGTCCACGTGTGGCCCTGCCGGGCCCCCGGACGGTTGGGAACTCTGGTTATATTCGATTGGATGACATAGAACCTAGAATCCTGGCCGAAGAACCCACTACATTCTTCGCAGTAGAGACACGTAGGATAGCGCGTTTCTCATCTTGCCTGGGAGATGCAGGTGCGACCTGCAACGCATGCGAATTCCTCCCACGTACCACCACCGGCTCCATATCCCACCACATATCCGCTAGCGATTGATCTGCAAAGCTAGCAGCAGTGAACGTGAGGCCTGTTGCAGTACCGGAGTTAGCCTCAGAGATGGGTTAGAGAGTACTGGCTCGACCTATGCAGGAATAGATTGGCATCCTTAGGCTTCATGCTCCCAGTTTTCAATCCCCGAAGCAAGCAATTTGCCGTGCTTCTGAGACAACCTGAGCTTCATCGTTCCTCCCGCGGATATTGTCCATGATCATGCTACTACCTGCTAGAGCGGTGGCCTTTCTTGGCCGGCTTGTGAGTGAGGCGTTAGTGGGAACATTGAACTTCACGCTTGCGACAGTACCAATTCAGGGAGATGTTTGGAGATAGTTTGGTTTTATCGCTGAAGGAGGGGGCGTTGTGGAGTGTAAGATCTAGCGGAGTTCGGATAGAGCGTAGTCACAGGAGGTGGAACATATTCTTGTCTTGCTGGCGGCGATGCTGGCCGAGGCGGTTGTACTTGAAGGACAAAACCCTAGCCGCCATGATTTACTCTCGCGATGTCTTCATAAAATATAAGAAACAGAAATACCAACTCTGGGTGAAACTTGACGCTCTTTTCAATTGGGAATTGAAATACCATTCTTCGGGCTAGGATAGAGTACTATCTGCACCATGCCAAGTAGGTAAATCTCAAAGGTTCCTACCCCCCCCCCCCGATTGGACCTGGTTCTCAAGAGAAATCTCTGAATTGAAACCATTTCCGACTATCATTAAGGTCGTTGTTCTGCATGGTACCATGAGGGATTTGGGCTATGATGTCAAAACAACTAAAAAAGAGACACAAGGATAGGTGGAAGGACTCTTGAAGAGTCATTGCAGATGGTATGTGGGGAATATAGGCCGGGTCCGATATTTTAATTGGTCGGCGTGGTTGAGAGAGGGAGGGGGAGTTGGGAATTGTGAGTTCAAAAGCCCTCACATTGTATTTTGTAAAACTTTTGATTCACTCTGACGGTAAGGCCCTTGTTGCAGTACGGTAGATGGTATATTAGGGAAACACAGAATGAGAATTTAGCCCCTAATGCTACCGACCGTTAAGACCCTCTTGACGGTTGCCACAGTCAACGTGAACTAAATGGCTGTCTATAGGTGAATGGGCCCTATATTAATAGATATCGCGTAATTTCTAGGACAGATATATGTATAGGTATTGATAGAGTCATCGATCATGATCGACCATGATCGCCCATGGTCGAGCAGTACCCCTACTCGAGCACAATCTGATCGAGTGACACTTGTGATCGCGGGTGATCGAACATGACCAGCTCGAGCAAAACTCGATCATGATCTGATCGTGGCCATCACTAGTGGTTCCTCATGCTCCCAAAACTGTCTAGCTGCATCCTCTCCGCTGAAGGCTCACAAATCAAAAACTTGTCACAGGTGGCACACACACACACACCTGCCATAGGCTACCACGATCCTCCGAAAATAACCTACCTCGCAAGTGGCCATTGCGAACTCCATCCCGGAAACTTTATCTTCTCTGCAATCATCCAGAATCCCTACGAATCCTGCTTCAGGTGAGTTTTGATTTCAATCCTACTGTCTCCAGCAACTAGTGTGATCGATCCCTCTGGCTGTGAAGAACCAGTTCCTCTTGTATAGCTGTTCTAACAGTTTTTTCACCCTTTAGATTTATCACAAACTAAAATCAGCAATTATGCGTTCTAAGAAGCTCCTCCAGGCTGAGTGCAAGGCTGACGGTATCAACAGTACGGGGACAGTGGCAGAGCTGACTGAGCGCCTCCACGCATATCGTAACCCTGAGCCGCGTTCACCACCCCCTCCAGAGGATCCAAGGTGTGACGCGATCCTAGTCACCCAGTCGATCATTGGCCACGAGGGTACGATGGCAAAAGACCCCTGAGCTGCATTCACTAAGGCACTCGAAACGGACCCACTTGAGGTGACAAGTGTGAGAGGAGATATGTACATCGGCAATGCCCGCGGTCTCATGCTTGCTGGCCATCAAGAGCGTATTCGTATCCTGGAAGCAGGAGATGTTCAAAAGGATAAACAAATCTCTTCTCTCGAAGCAAGTGTTGCCAAGAAAGATGATAGGATTTCCTCACTTCAGGATAGTGTCTTGACGTTAAAACTTGCGGGACAGGATTATAGGCGGGTGCGACATAGATTTGTTAGCACTTTTATCCGAGACAAACTGGATAGCGCAAAACCATCCGACTTTAAAATTATCATGGAGGGAAATTTGACCGTACATGGGGGTGACGCTGCTGTTGATGCGCTCCTCTATAATGAGATAGGAGGAAGAGAAGATGTGTATGCCTTCGAAGAGCTCTATGGCATGCACCCCTTAGATGTAGGGAAGATATGTGAGTCATCTCTCTCCTAGGACCTATCTTTATCCTTCATACTCGCGAAATCCACTATCACACTAGCCCTGCGGTATAGCCTGCCATCTCACCCTGGCCTTCATTTAATCAAGTCACTGGACTGCAAATAGCCCATACCAAATTGGGGATCAAGTCAGCCTTGCGCATTCAGGTTATATCCGGCTGGCATAGGGGTAATCCTGTCTCGCAGGTTTAGGTACTTAATCAGGAGATTAAGGAGCTAGTGGAGATACTGGATTTCACGAGTTTTTATGCTATTATTAAGACTAACTTTACTAGCACATCGAGAGACAATTCAGGTCTTGAACTTGCATGCCACCGTGCGAGCCAGTAACGACAAAATTGGCACAAGGGAGTTCTTTGAGAACTTTGCCAAGTTCATACAAGCATTCAAGAGGTCCAACCTTAATGCGAACTATTTGCTTGAAGACTGTACCAATGCAACTGCCATGGCTTACTGGTCTCTATGCAGGTGCCAAATATATGAAGACAGTTCGTGATGGTATGTTACCACAAAATACACTCTACTTGGAAGGCATAATAACATTATAGGCAGGAAGCAGGTGGAACTCGGTTTTTCTGTTATTTTCTGCTTGTTTTTCTATTCTGAGGGGCAGATCGGGAGGAGAGGAGAGAGGAGGGCAGTGTTCGCAAGCGGCCAGTCCGGCCAGACTTGAGGCCCAGGGCGGCCGGCCTGGGCTTCTTTGGTGACCGGCCGGGCCGGACTGTAGGCCATAGTCCGGCTTTACTGGCCTATCTGACCGGGCCTGGCCGGACTGTAGATATCTGCAGGCTTTCAGATATCTGTGGGCATCTTCAGATATCTGCGGGCATCTTCAGATATCTGCGGACATCTTTAGATATCTGCAGGCATCTTCAGGTATCAGCGGTGCACAGACGCAATATTTAGTGGTCAGGTAGCATATGCCAAAAGCCTGCCGGTGCCCCCAGGCATCCATGTGGCCTATAGGCTTTACCAAAGCCTGGCCTACAAAGCCCAGGTCAGTTTCACTTTGACCTGGCCGGGCCGGACTGTGCATCTGCAGGATATCTGCAGGCCGGCCTGGCCGCCTGCGAACGCTGGAGGAGGGAGGGGAGAGGGGAGAGGGATTGCCTTAAGAGGTGTTAAGCAATGGCAGGTTGCTATCCAGGGGATGGTTGTTTGTGCATCTGCTGGCGTAATAGAAATGGCGCGAGTGACCCACCTTTGTTCTTTTATTCCTCATTCTTTGGTGCACTTGCTTTTCTTCACTTACTTTTCTTCACTTGATTGTTTGTATGTGACACGAAGCGGACTATCACTACATTCCTTCTCCCATTAGTGCGGCCCATTCAGTCTCTTTCTTTCTGCACAAAAAGCTTGTTGGTTTCGCTGTGGTCCCTGAATATACATTATTACCCGTATTGGCCTTTTAGCACAGTACTAGTTCGACAAACCGATTGAAAACGGGTTTTCTGGTGTGGGGCCCTAGGCAAACAAAGTTGTTCCTTTTGGACGGGTTGTTGGACCGGTGGTCGCAATGGCAACGGCGAACGAACAGGGATCGTGGCAATGGGCCAATCGGGAGCCTGCCGAGTGACGGGCTATGAAACGAAACGCCAAGATTAAGCACGCAAAAGGATCGCACAAGGCTAAGAAAAAAAACTTTTCACTTTCACTCACTCTCTCCCACTCCCCTAACTATCGCATGCTCTTGCTAACTAATGGCGAACATAGGAGAATATATCTACCACAGCGACGCCGATAAACCACAAAGTCTCCCCTCACCCCCCCCAGGTAAGTCCTCCACTTCCTTCTATCAAACAAACACAAACTTACAAAGGGAAGACAAACTCGCGCCTCCCCCCCCAGGTAACCCCCCCCCCCGTATTCTCCAAGCAAACAAGAGAAGCTAACAAAGAAAGACAAACTTGCGCTTCCACCGTGCGCCATTCCGCGCCTTTCATGCGCTTCTTCTCCTCGCGCATTCCCGCGCTCTCTGTCGCGCTCCGGCGCTCTTCCTGCGGTCCTCCACCGCGCGCTCTTCTGGCGCTTTTCCCACGGTCCTCCACCGCTCTCCTGCTGCGGTCCTCCGCCGGTCCTCCACTGCTCTTCTGCTGCGGTCCTCCGCCGGTCCTCCACCGCTCTCCTGCTGCGGTCCTCCGCCGCGCTCCTTCCGGCGCCTTTCCTCTGCGCTTCGCCGCCATCGTGCGATATCTTCCATGCGCTATCCCAGCGCTCTGCCGTGCACTTCCGAAGCGCTCTTCCGAAAAACTAACAAACAAGCAAACAAGCAAACCAATGTGGGACGGGAAGGAAGGGGGGACTGGGGGGGTTAGGAAATGTGAATGGGGAGAAGGAGGGAAGGGTATGAGGAGGAGGGGGAGAGGGGGAAGGGGATGGTACCGGGCAGGTGTGGGGAGCAGCTTGGATTTCCAACAGTTCCAGGAGGATGCTGTTCGGCACTAAAAAACACTGTGGTTTCTGCTCACACTTCGAGATTCTAAATGCTATTTCTAAATGCTATTTCTATTTTTGGGATTTTTAACAGATTAGATCGTATCACATTCAACATATCTTACAGCCCACCTATTCCATATTTTAAATCACCAGTGTAGGGCCCTTCTCCTCGCAGCCCTATATCGGATAGTGTGCTCGACCGAGTAGAGGCCCCGTAACTTCCCTTGAGTGCACCTTCTGCTAAACTGGTTATTAAAGGAATGCAGAAGTGATCCAATGATATGCAGTGTAACTATAGAAACACGAAGAAGCAAAAAGCAATAGGAAAGTGTGATTTTTTTCTGTATTTGTGTTATGTTGTTTTTCCTGAGTCCTCCCCGGTGGTTGTCATCTATGCTATGGACAGAAATGAAGTTACAACCCACTGTGCTGAACTGAGCACTAAGCTACCCGCCTAACCGTCAAGTTTTTCCAGAAAAAACACCAGTGCAAATACCATAACCAGACCCTAAAATCTATACCGCCCTCATACCGGTCCTCGGAGCAATGGCCATATCACCATGTACTACTTTAATTGATCGATATTGGAGAAGTCTCCGAAGCTAGTGTTTATTTCCTACTTGTAATCCCAACGAGTTTATTATTTACAAATAGGGGTAGAAGGTTCTGGAGCGGTTGGTGTCCACATAGCAAGGCACAAGGATGGGGAAACGATAGCGTACCGCAATAGGAGGTAATAGGAAATACAATTTAGCTGCGCGGAGTGGGGTAAAGAAGGGATGGGAGAAGCACGAAGAAATAGTAGGAAGCGGGGTAAGGGGCGGGTTACGGCAATCATATTTGAGGCGGCTGGGAAGATTCTCTTTTGTCGGAGCATATGAAGACATAAAGTCATAGGGAAGGAAGTTGTTGTGGCAGACAAGAATACAGAATACAGACCACGAAATAGTGGCACCAGCCAGGACAAGAACGAGAAGCTTCTACTGCATGGAAAACGCAGACAATAGGATACGAATTACAGCACTTCACTCCTCCCTACGCGTCACTATGATATCTGCCTGCTCACATATGAATTATCAATTCCTGAATGAGCTTTGGTAGTAAGGTTTGACTGAGTATCGTTACAGAATTTTGGCGTATAGACTGCTTAGTTATCACACCAGGTTAACATACTGGTCGTCCCCAGTTTGCCCCTAGTCAAAGTCATTTATTTTAACCAATGTCAGCAACTTCCCTTTTGTGCTCCACTTCTAAGCAGTGTTCCCAACTGTCCAGCCCATCAGTCTTCGGGGGAGGACGGGATGGACTACAGCTTATAGTTCGTCTTTTTGTGGATGCTAGGACGGACTACGCGTGGGAAGGTAAGGACCGGACGGACTATAGGGGACTATAGTCCTGATGCTTGGACCTCTGGTACTAGCCAAGTTAAAATTATACACCTTGACAGGAATAATTTTCACATTATGAGACATCACTCGTATGGTCCCCCGCCGTCCCCCGCCGTCCCCCACCATCCCCGGCGGTCCTGACTAGTCCCCGGCCATCCCTTGCCGTTTACCCCGCCTGCCCTAAACTAACATGTCTCACCCTCTAGGGCCCGCCGTCCTGTCCTTAGGCCGCCCCAGACGGACTACAGATAGCCATCCCGTCCCGTCCAGGGGTCTTGGGAGTCGCCCCGGACGGCTGGGAACACTGCTTCTACGCACACAAATCCAGATTGTTGCAACTCTTATACAACTACGGGCCTGAAACCAGTGATCGACACGCTCACGATCGAGCAGATCATAGGTGTTCTGCTCATGCATAATCTGATTGAGAGGACCCCATGATCGAATGATTAAGGAAATTGGGAGAGACTGATTGAGTGATCGAGCAGTGATCGAGCATACTTGAGTCTAGCTGATTATGATTTCCTTTTTCATGTAACAATGTTGCCTGTAACTGAAGGTGCTCTGATAACGTGATTCCCGGGGAAGCGGATCACGACCTAGATCCGGGTCACCCCTGATGGCGCAATCTGGATCAATTCTGGAGGGGGTCCTAGCACCTCTCCCGATCAATTCAAGGCAGAAATTAAACATTATACGAGTTACAAGAACCAAAAACCATTTCCCCATGTGTAAGAAAGAAATATTGAAACTCCAAATACAGAAACAAGATTAACTCCACCGTAATGAATGCCCTCCCTTTAGCCTAATAGTCCCTGAAGCTATGACCCCCCCACTCTCTCCTATTCCATCCCCACCAACTTCTAAAGCTTCCATTTCCTCCCATAATGCCTCCGCCTCATCGACAACAGGTGAGGGACTAATGACAGGAGTCCTGGGGATAGTATCTGGTATGCTAGGGCTGGGAGGGCCCACTCGCGTCCGTGCTCTCTGGCGGGAAGTGCTAGCACGGGATATCTGCCTCGCCACTCTTGCTGCCTTAGCAGCATCAACCTTCTAGCGCTGTTCACGCAGTTCCAGTATGGTTTCTGAAGTCACTATGGTGGCTTCAGTGAGCTTCCGGCGGTCGGTTGTCTTTGTAGCTTTTTCCTTTCTCATTAATTCTCGGTAGAGCCGGTGAGCCTCTTCTTCCACAACCTTATCGGCAATGGTCTGTTGAAAGCCCTCAGACAGGCCGGAAAGCAAGGCTTTAAGCTTTTGGGAGGCTGGGGTGGATCGAGTAACAAGAGAAATCGCAGTTCTTGTTGCCCTACTCACAGCGCGAGGTGTTTTTGGAATGGCTGGAGGAGCTGCCAGTGCACCTCGTGCAGAACTTTCCAGAAGTAAAACCTTTGCTTCCTTTTGCTTCACCGGTCCAAGTACCCGCCGTGGATTGAAAGGTATGATTCCTACTGCCTCCCAAGCAGCTCTAATATTCTCTGGAGTGAAGGTAAGCCTCCTTGCTGGCATCAAAATTCTAAAATTGTGAATATTAATATCTTCTTACTTGTAAATCAAATGATAAACTACTTATGGTAAAAATTCCCCCTTGTTTATCCCAGCATGACCCTTCCGCATAAATTCATCTAGCCCATTGCTATAATACCTCTGCAATGGGCTGAATAATCCTACATCGAGGGGCTGCAAAAGGTGAGTGGAATGGGCGGGGAGGCAAAATGGGATAATCCGGACGTTTAAACAATAGTCAAAGAATTCCCAATTAAAGTGTGATGTGTGACCATCCAAAATTAATAAGCGATACTCATTGCCAGCACTAAATAATTAAACTAGTTCTTAGTATATACAGTATGAAAAAGCTGTAGGAATACTCGCCTCACTCTTGTTTCCTCATCAAATACCTCTTTTAACCACCGTAACCCCAGAGCTTCATTGCTCCACCCCTTCTCTGAGACCCCAAAAGTTGCAAGATCTTTTTTTTTCAACTTCGCGTACCACCCCATGTAGTGCGCTTTACCTTTATTTATTATCATAGGCCGTAGTACCCAACCATCTCCTGATACTGCCTCGATTACAGTAACCCACTCCCGTGATCCATCCTGAGTCAACCTTCCTGCCCGGGGACCCTTCTTACATATTACCTTGCAACGCAAGGCAACCCCCATCATGAACCCCTTCTCATCCATGTTGTATATATTAGAGTATGATATGTTATAGAATTTGATTAAACTTTGAAGGTATAGAAGTAATTAGCAGGGTAGTGGCCGGAGGTGTTAGGTAAAGATTATTTGATCATACCTTATTATAATAATCCTTTATCACCACAGGATTACTCGCTAATGCTCGCTGACGATCGAGCTGAGAACTTAACTTCACCGCTAAGTCTGGGTGACGGCTAAGAAAGCGGGTTATCCAATGCTTCCCAAGCGAGCGGTTTTTCTCCCGTCTGGCCACAATAGCTTCTGCCATGCTCTTCACCACGGCCAATCTAGCAGGGTGGCCCCACTCATCCAATCTCTCACACCATCGTGCAATAGACTTTTCTTCATACTCACTTAACACTTGCATCTTAAGATACCCCGATACCCGACATTGCCGGCCTTTCAGCCTTCCCTGCAAAGTGGAGTATACAACACCATACTTCTCTGCCGAGGCACGGATAGAGGGCTCCTGGCTGTGCTGGTAGTGCTTGATTGCTTCCTGCAGCCGCAATTCACCATCATCCTTCTTTCTTTGCTTGATTAAAGTCATAGTAAAAAGTGTTGAATCTTTCGATGAGGATAAGCGATGCCGGCAGCTCTCTGAATAGTGAGCGGGGTATGTGGTTGAGCCAGGCTTGGCGCCGGCCCAGATCCCTGTCGTGATCCGCTTCCCCGGGAATCACGTTAGAGCACTTTGCAAGAATGTTAGTCAAAAGGCTATCCAAGGGTCATGAAAACAATATTTGGTACCCATTGTCCATGGAGCTTCAACCACTAGATAATATCTCTATTCCAGTCTACTCTTGGCTCTTGGAAGTAAATATTAACTTCATATTTCATGAGATTATCATCTAGAGTAAGAGTATTTTAGACCAGTAAATTGGCGTGTTAGGGGTATTTGGGGGTTTGCTGGTGAAGTGTGTTGTTGGAGACATGATATTGAGTACATAGTATAGACAGTGATTATATTAATAAATATCACATAATTTCTAGGACAGATATAGGTATAGGTATTGCTAGAGCCATTGGTCATGGTTGATTACAATCGTACATGGTTGAGCTGTACCCTTACTCAAGCAACTAGAGCAGATCATGAGCACTATGGTTGAGCATAATCTGATAGAATGACCCTGATGCTTGAGAATAATCAAGCATGATCTACTTGAGAAAAACTGGATCATCTGATCATGGCCATCACTACTTGAAACTTACCTAGGTAGGGCAGAAAATCATCATGCTTGATGGCAGGACTCAGTACAGTGGAGGAAAGACAACAGGATTATAGTATAGATGAAGACCAAAGGGGAGGAGAGAGAAGTTGTTCTTGTAATCAATGGGTAGGTCCAAAAGAAGACTAAATATACAACAAGAGAGAAAGCCATCACTAACAGGACTGGATCTCCTAACAATATACAATACAGTCACTCCAACTAATTAGGAGCCCACTGCCCTAAAATATACATCCATTCTCCTCGATACATCTTATCAACACTATACAGTCTCTCCTATATCTGGCTATTGGGATTATGCCTTTACTTCTCCTGATCCCATATAGCCTCTGCCTATGGCAGTACATAAAAATATATTCATACTTGTAGAAAAACAACTTCTCAGAATTAAGTAAATTAAAAATACAAACTATAAAGATAAAAAGGTAAAAAACAATTTTTTTAATATGAGAGAAGCAAAACTTTACCAAAATTCTCATGCTGAATGTGCTCAAGACCATTGGTCAATCTATCAGCAATCTCTTCATCTGTTTACATATAAGATATCTCTGCTTCTCCCCCCTTAATCAGCTTCCTTAGTCAGAAGTATTTTACATTCACCTGCCTGGTGGAGGCCTTAAACTGACCATTTTTCAAACATGAAATACAAGCCTGCTTATCATTAAAAACACTTATTTTTAAACCAGCTTCTTTTATCTCCATCTCCAAAGGTTTTGCCAGAATCTTTCCTAGTCAAATGTCTTCCTCAATGGCTAGTATTGTAGCATTAAATTGGGTATCAGCAGTTGATGTTAGGGGGTAGGTAACTCTAAAGTCAAGCGAGTATACACTAGGCCCTGTAATCTTCGGTCTCGGAGATAGTCAAGAACGCTCGTAAAGATAGAAGTAAAGTAGAACGAATATATTGATAAGATCACTTCTCCGGTCGCTGATGATAGTCTTAAAGCTAGGGAGGCACCTCGATATTTATATTCCGTGTCTGGGTGGTTGTGACCTACATCCAATCCCTTACTGACTATGTACCTGCCATACTAACGCTTCAGTGTCTTTGGAGTGCGAACTCCGTTTGACCCTGAAAACTAACTTCCCCGCTCTCTTCCTGAGTGGAGTGATCAGCTCTGTCAAAGGACTTATCAATGACTCTTCTATGTGCATAGCTTAGAGTGCATGACGAAGATAACTAACTCGACCAGTGAGTTGTTATTTAACCAATTGTAACTAGGTCTTCCGGATGACTCTAGCTTACGCGAGCTGAAGGGACATGCATATTACTTCTTGTAATTGCATGTAGACTTGCAGAGGTCGTAGCTTCATAACTAAGCGACCAATCTGAACCAACTAAGTCTTATTTTGTGGAGCGGAGTTCCTTCTATATTATCCAGTGAAAACCCCTCGGTCGCATGCCTCGTATCTCTTCAGAGCGGGCTGCATAGATGCCTTGTCATATCGTGCGCTAATATCTTAGCGCTACGAATACTACGGCGGGGCCCGGAGTCGAACACGTGACCTTATGCATTTAGTCACGTGTCTTACCGATTACGCTACTATGTGTAACATTAGCTCCCTCCTCTTCGAGACTTGTCCTCAAGTCTTTCCATGTTCTAAGGTAATCTAGATATGGTACATTTCTATAGTCGTAAAGAAAATTCCGTTTAGGACTCTATTCAGGTAGGGTGAAAAACCTTTGCGCGTTTACTTGTCCACGCCTAGGAAAACCTTTCCTGATCATCCTACCTCAGCCGTGGCATTTCCGGGTTGTCCCTATGGAACTCCTCCACTAAGTTGGTAGCATGTTCGAGATGCTCCGGTGGCTCCCAGGTGTTTTCATCCTCTGAACACCCTTTCCATTTAACAAAATATTTGAGTTCTCGGATGCGTTGATTGCGTCCAGAGACTCTTTTTGTATAGGTGAGAATTTCGCTTTTAACGATTTTCTCGACCTCCCATTCCAGATCGCCATCGATCTCTTCTGCGTCCTGCGGCCTCTGTTCCCTATCTGGTCGAACTGATGTTCGGTAGGGTTCGAGGAGCGACACATGAAATACGGGGTGTATTTTCCACCGTTCGGAAATTTCCAACTTAAAAGCTCGGTCACCTCGTTTCTCGAGTATTCGGAAGGGTCCGTAAAGTTTTGGGCTCAACTTTTTGGACGGTCGTTTTGTTCGAATGTTTTTTGCATTGAGCATTACTCAGTCTCCAACCTTATAATCTGCTTGTTGTTTGACCTTGGGGTCGTAGTATTTGCTCATTGCTTCTCGAGTGAGTTGTAGGGTGTCTCGGGCTTGTTGATGTATTTCCTTCATCCAGTGGGCATAGGTTGTTGCTCCTGGAATCCGTACTTCTCTTTCTTTCATCTATTCCGTTTCTGGATGATAACCGTAGTTGGCGTAGAATGGGGTCAAACCGTGCGCTTGAGTTACCGAGTTGTTGTATGCGTGCTCAGCTAAGGGTAGTAGGGAACACCAATCATCTTGATCATAGTTGACGAAACTTCGAAGGTAACCTTCCAGCACTTGGTTGGTTCTTTCGGTTTGTCCGTCGGTTTGAGGATGGTAGGCAGTTGACATCCTTCATTTGATGTCTAGTGATGTGCACAGTGATTCCCAGAATTCTCCTGCAAACTTGGCGTCCATGTCCGAAACGATTTCAGTGGGCAACCCATGCAGCTTCCAAAGTTCTCGTAGGAATGCGCTTGCCACGTCCTTAGCACTTGCGGTGGTTGGTAAAGGTATAAAGTGCACCATTTTGGTAAATCTGTTGACAACGACCATGATTTGGGTGTTGTCGTTAGACGGAGGAAGTAGTGTGATGAAGTCCGTAGAAATCGAGCTCCAGGCTGCGAAAGGTATTTGTAACGGTTGTAAGAAACCGTACTTGGCATGTCTTGGGGCTTTACTATGTTGGCATTCGTCACATGACCGAACATAGTCGTTGACCCAGTCACTTAATCCTTTCCAGTGAAAATCTCGCGTAATGATTTCCAAAGTCTTTTCTTGTCCGAAATGTCCGGCTACTTTAGAGTCGTGACAACTTTTCGCGATCAAGGTTCATAGTTCCTCCGAGGCCGGTATGTACAACCTATTTTTGAAATAGATGACCCCATCTTTGGTTGACCAGTGCTTAGGCCATTGTGCGTTATCGTTTCTTAGTCTTTCCAATTCCTTCCTTCTGGATTCCCAGTCCTCGTCCTCTTCTCCTGCCTTTTTTACTAATGATGTGAACTCTTCATGGAACTTCTTGGGGCTTGCATTTAGCACTACCCTAGTTGCCATGACCACTGATTCTTTATACAGTTGGTCGTGAGTTTCTTGGTCGGTTAAGTCGAAGTGTTGGTTGAGGTTCGAGTCCTCGTTTAGGAAGTTGATACGAGGTGGGGTCTCTGTTAATCCAGTTCCCGTGCTCCCGAATCCTTGTTCTCCTCTCTCTGTGTCGTTCAACTCTATTTCTTCTTGGAGTTCACCAGTATGAATCTTTTCTAGATTAACTGGGCAATCTTCGTGCCAGCTTGTGCTTTGTAGTCTTCCCTGTACGTATTGTACAGCAGTGCCTTGACTTCTCCTCGGTAATCCGCATCGATGACCCTGGCACGGGTATCAATTCCGTATTTGGTAGCTAAACCACTTTTTGGTGCGATGCGACCGTAAGTTCCTTTTGGTACTGCGATTGCTATTCCGGTTTCGAGTAAGGCTTGTCCTTTTCCTGGTACGATAGTATCTTTTAATGCATACAAATCGTAGCCGGCTGCTTCTCTGGTTCCTTTGGTTGGTAACTTAGCTTCCTGGCAGAGTCGCATTGCTCGAAATGGGTTTTGTGTAGGGTTGACTGTTACTTTCTCCTCGTCTTCCGATCCTAGAACTATAGAAATTCGGATAACGGCAAGGTGCGCTGGTTTCAAAATCGATTGCTCAGTTGGTTCAGCTCCTCCCTCAGGGCGGTACTCTGGCCGCCTACTCAGTGCATCAGGTTTGCCGCTGCTTGTTCCTGGTCGATAAACAATTTTGAAGTTAAAATCGGTTCACTTCTGCGCCCAGCGAATTTGTCGGGCGCTCCAGGCTTTCGTGGTGAGGAAGTACTGTAGATTCTGGTGATCCGTATATACGGTAATTGGACGATCTGTTCCCATCAAATAATGTTGCCATTCTTTGAACGCTTCGACAATGGCAAGAAGTTCTTTGTCATGGATATCGTAATTGCGTTCAGCGGGATTTAACTTTCGGGAGTGGTAAGCGATTGGGTGTAGTCTTTTCTCCATGAATTGGGAGAGTACGCAGCCCAAAGCAAAATCGCTGGCATCAGTTTCCACAACCGTATCCCTTTCGGGTTTGACATGGCATAAAACAGGTGTAGTTACGAACTTCTGTTTCAGAAGTTCGCAGGATTCGTTTGCTTCGTCGGTCCACAGGAAACCACTTGGGTTTACATTCAATAATTCTGTAATGGGTTTGCAAATAGCCGAGAAATTCTTTATGAATCGTCGGTAAAAGTTTGCGAAACCCATGAAAATTTGTATGTCCCTTATGGACTTTGGCGGTACCCATTTCTTTATGGCATCCACCTTTCACTTACTTATCGACACTCCTGTCGTTGAGATAATGTAACCCAAAAATTCCAACTCTTTTACATGGAAGACCGATTTTTTTAGCGACATGGCTAACTAATATCGTCGCAGTTGTCTCAGGACTTTCCATATGAGTTTGATGTGGTCCTTCTCGTTTTTTGAATCGATTAGTATGTCGTCAATGTAACATACAACTCCTTGATCCAAAAATTCTTTTAACACCACGTTCATCATGCTCTGGCATGTTGCCGGTGCATTAATCAGTCCAAAAGGCATGACCTCGTACTGTTTTCAACCGTACTTTGTTTTAAAACCGGTTTTGTCCGCATGTCCTTTTGCTATGCGTACTAAGTTATAGCCTTTAGCTAAATCGATTCGTGACATAATGTCGCATCCTTCCACTCTGTCCCGTAGCTCTGACATTAGAGGTAACGGACATTTATTCGCAATCGTAAGCTCGTTTAGCTTACGATAATCCACACACAGTCGTAGGCCACCACCAGGTTTTGGGGCAAAAAGAACCGGTGCTCTATAGGGGCATTTGCTAGGAACTATCTTTCCTTGCTTGGTCATCTCGTCCAGGTATTCCCTTAGAACTTTAAGTTCTTTTTCCGACATGGGATATATCGGTCCCCATGGTGGCTTAGCTCCTTTGACCAGCTCGATTTTGTGGTCGAACTCGCTGTGATCCGGTAATCGATCCGATGCTTGTGTGGAGAACACGTCTTTATAGTCCTGGTAGCACTTAGGCAACCTTTCTCAAGCTACTTTCCAGGGTTCATCAGGGTACTCAAATGGTGCTATCATGCCCTTGGCATGCATTCGTCCGACACATATAGCCTTTTCGTCAAGTAATAGGGACTCGTCCCATTCTACTTGGATAGGATTTTGCATGGGTCCGGTATGGTCCACGCATTTTTCATCTGTAAATGTCCAAGATTTCGAGTTTCCAATATTGGTAATCGGATGTTGGTCATGCCACCAACCAAAAGGTATAATCATATCCTGAGCGACCGTGTTAACCACGTCACAGGACACAAGTGACGAGTGCTGGTTGGTACCTATTTCCAACCGTATAGGATGGGTATAGATCCATCTATTTTCCTTAGAAGGTTTTCCATCGAATCCCTTGATTTGGAGAGGCTTCTTTCGTTTCTCGGTATGTATGCGTAATTGCTGTACTAAAGCTTTGCTAATAACAAAGATATTGGAGCCCGAGTCTAATAACACGCGAATCGGTACTCAATCTTTGTTGGAACGAAGGTATGCGATGCCTTCAGGGCACTTGTATGGTTCCGGTTCTGGTACATTGATTTTGGCTCGCTTGGGCCCGGCATAGGGGCCTCGGGTGGTTGTCTGTCGTTTGCTCATCATTGTGGGGGTGGTGATTGTTACCATGCCAGCATGGTTTCGGCTACTAAACCCTCCTCAGACAACCTTGGGACGTTTTCGCATAATTACCCTCAATGACGATATTTAATCATACCGAACTCAGAAACCCAAACTGAGTCGAGGATCGATCTTTTAACCCGGCCTTAGGGTTTGCTTTCGGTTCCCATCATGGGGGGACCCCCTGGGGTGAGCACGCTGTCCCCAGTTTCCCTCATCCTGATGATGGACTACCCCATTGCGGTTGCCATGGGTGCCCCTTCCCGTCCTTGTACCAGCCTTTCTTTGCGAGACGCCCCGTTTATGACTTAATGCGTGTGGAGTCTTTGGACATCGGGTTGTCTTCCCTCGCGTGGAACCCTTTTAAACTGGTACGTCTTTCTGGGACTCTTTCTATCAGGTGTACCGCCTTGCTGAGCGCTCTATCACCAGTTTCAACTCATATCAGGCTGCGTCTAGCCAGCTTGGACTCCTGTCTAGCTGGTTCAATAGGTGTGCACTATCTGGTTGTACCCTCAATCTTCTTAGCCCATTTTCACATGCAACGCCTAGCGGAGACCTCCGCAGGATGTCCATCCCGCTCCTTAGGCACTTTGCATCCTTCGGCACTTTCTCGGAGTACGCCTCTGCGTCATTCTTGCATAATGCGTTCCAAAGAGCAAACCACTAGGTCGCGGAGAGGTGTACTGTCAAAGAAGAACTCGTATTTCTTCGTCTTGCTGACCATCCTATGTAGGGTGCGCTTCCCTTGTGCGGATGCTCCACCGTTGCCCTGGACTTTGTTTCTATACCCTCGCTTAATCCGAAGTCGTTTCCCAAATCCTTGATGCTGGGTTTGCTCGAGTTTGGCCCACCTTTCCACCCGCAGACTTTTGGCAGACTTCTACTTGTCGGGTTCTCGGGACTGCGATCCTGCGCCCAGTAGTCAAATTTACCGCGGCGGCCTTTCGACAATCTACCCACTTATGATTAGTGAGTTCACAGCGCGTGCAGCCATCATTCTGGCGCCGTGAATTGATCGTTTCCTGTGAAATTCCCTCGTGGGCCGATTTCCAATGGGTATGTACTCGTTTTGTAGGTGACTAGCCTGTTTTCGCGGGTTTCCACTTTCCTTTCTCGTCTCGCTTCGGTGCGGACCAAGTCTTCGCCTTTCCTTTAGGTTGGCTACTTCGGTCCTTGTCCCCAAACTTTCTTTTCGGAATTGTCGTCTCGGAGCTACCGCCTTTCTGGCGGAGTTGCTCTTTGAATTCCTCATCCTTCATGCCCACAGCTGGTAGCTGTTTTATCCATGCATCATCGGAATCGACCTCCTCGTATGACATCCTAAGCAGGATGGAAGGCGGGAGTTTACTTTCCACAAGTTGTCTCCAGCTTTGACCCTTCATTTGCCCCAGGATATCCAACAACCCGAGTTGAGCAATATAGGCCCCGATGCCGTTCCGGTAAGGCACTTTCGTCATCTGATTTAGTGCCTTTCGGGCCTCATTGTACGGAGCATAACGCTGGGTGATTTCCGTTGGGAAATTTTCCCACAGTTGAAATTCCTCTCGTCTCTCCTGGCCCGCTAGTCCATCCATGGCATTTTGGTACCATTCCTTGAAGGGGATTACATCCTTCCCTTTCGTCCTGCCGAGAGCACACACGATCTTGTCGTGGTCCTTTTCCCAATGGTGAGGGTTCCTCCGAAAATAATCTTCGCATTCGGTTAACCAGTTTTCCACCTTCTGGTAACTAAGATTTTCGAAGTAGGATGGTAGTTCGGCTGGTTTCTTACTAGCCCCAGCCACTGCTCGTGTCATCAAGGCTGCTAACTCATCAACCTCAAAGTGTACGTTTCCTGGTGCTTGGCCTCCTCCAGGAGGTCCACCGTCTCCACCTGGAGGTCCACTGCCTCTGCCAGGAGGTCCACTACCTCCGCCGCGAGGTCCACCGCCTCCGCCAGGAGGTCCACCGCCTCCGCCAGGAGGTCCACCGCCTCCGCCGGGAGGTCCACTGCCTCCGCCGGGAGGCCCACCGTTTCCGCCGGGAGGTCCACCATTTGGATCCCTTTTTGGGGGCACCGGTGGGGGTGGTGGGGCGTAAGCGCTTTGGTGGTCTGCTTCAGTCTCATGGACTGTTCCGGCATAGGAAGCTCCTTCGTAGGGGCTTGGAGGTGGTAGAGGTGAAAACCCCATATTGTCTGGTTGGGTGTTGTGGCCTGTTGGGACCTTTCCGAATCGTCTTTCTAATGCCAAGGTTACTCCATCGGCAATTAGTTCGCTCATCATTCCCGTCATATCCGCTATTTCGGTTCTGACATCGTTTTGGAAATCCTTCATTTGCCATGACAAAGTGGCAAATTCCTTTTCCTGTCGTCTAATCGTGTCTTTAATCCCCTTTCGGTGCTCGCTGGTATTGTTGACATACTCAGTCAACTTCTCGTTGAGGGCCGCTGTTAGGTCCTTATGGTCCTTTGCGGTTTTCTTTCGGAACAAGTCGAAAGCCTTTCTATCCGTCGTTCGTTGTTCTTGAAGCTCCTCAATCATTCAAGCCAAGGTATTGTCCCGTTCCATAGCATCCACGCTACATTCCGCACCTTCCCTTTCCAACCTCGCAGTTTTCCTGGACTGCTTCTGTTGGGCCAAGTTTGACCTGGTCATTTCCTCGGCTACCCTGAGATGGTAGCTTTCCAGATCTGCCGCTACATCTCCTTGTAGCCCTTGTGCCGTTCGTTCCATCCTGGCTAGTTAATCTCCCATGAACCTCTCGCCTTTGTCTATCCTTGCTTTTACGCCGACTAGTTCATCGGCAAGCCGTTTCCCCGCTTCCGTCAGTGCCACATAAGCGACTTGCTGATCATTCTGGGTCTGGGTGATGCTTCGGTCTAACTGAGCCGTCACCCTTCCTACGAACGTTGCAAAGTTTTTGAATCTTTGCTCTTCGGTGAATGGGCTTGGTTGTGGAGGTTGTCCTCCTAAGAATGAGCCTAGACCAATTGGGTCTTGTGGTAGACTGGGTCATCCACTTCTCGGGAAAAGTCCTCCGACTATTCGGAGGTCCCAGCCACCAATGGATCGTGGAGAGTCTGTGGTTTCCTCCATTTCAGTGTCCTTCGGTTCACCGCTCTCCGTAATTTGAGGTATGTCCGTCATATTGTTCCTCGTTTAGTTCGCGTTGGTGCAATAGCTCAATTTCCAACGCCCAAGGAGCCAAGGATTCCTCGTATCCTCCTTTGTCGTCGCAGAGGATGGAAGTCGTACCGTGGTACGTTATATCGGAGGTGGGTTCCTCGTAAGGATCCCAGTCAGGGTTGTTGAAGTAGTAGCGGAAGAAATCAGGTTCCGACCTCGCTTCAGAGTAGGTGAACCAGGAGGGTTCGTCTTGTTCGAATAACGGGATATCTGCTAATTCGGTTTCCCAAAGTGTTTCGAAGGAGACGTAGATAGGCATGGATCGTGGTTCGAAGGTGGTGTCTGAATGTTCTTCAAAGTCCACTAATTGAATTCGTGGTCTCAAAGGGATCATTCAGAGAGCCTTGGTAACCAGTGGTTATCAATATAGTGTTAGGGGGTAGGTAACTCTAAAGTCAAGCGAGTATACACTAGGCCCTGTAATCTTCTGTGTCGGAGATAGTCAAGAAGACTCGTAAAGATAGAAGTAAAGTAGAACGAATATATTGATAAGATCACTTCTCCAGTCGCTGATGATAGTCTTAAAGCTAGGGATTTGTTTTTTTTCTTTTCCTTTTTTTTTTGTTTAACTCATATATTCTTTGTTAAGGTACAAGAACCTGCATGGAGCGCTAGCTATGGCAAAAACAAAACCTTAATGTCAAAAGCAACAAACGACAAGAAAATATCTCTCCGGAAGCAATCCCCGCCTGTGAGTAATGCAACCCACTGCGCCCGCCAGGGTGACTAATCACAAAAGGAAAGACAAGCCTCCTTCCGTACAGAGAAAACATAAAACACAAAAAGTCAATTAAAACCAGGAAAGATAACAGAAAGAACTACTCCTTCAATCTGAAACAAGGTTGGTGCCGGGCGAAGCAC
>LN891156.1:185943-212142 GCA_900010015.1 Tuber aestivum
TTAGCCTGTTGGCTGTTCTCCCCTACTGCAACTGTAGTCCCGGCCGTCTGACGATGGTGGTTAAGGGGTTGCCGACCGTGAGAAGGCTAAGCGAGGCCAACTCAGGAGGAGGATAGGACTCCCCACCACGCGTGGGGGGAGGAGAAAGGGGGAGAAAGGAAGATCATCAACGGCCGCCTAGGCCAGCATGGCAGGTGTTTTACCGCGTCTCTCATGTAGTCCCTTGTTCTGGGAGAGATAGCGTCACTGTAGTGGATGGGATCCCACCACCTGCCAGCCAGCCAAGGAGGGCCTCCGACCGACCAACCCCCAGGGAGGGAGAGGACCCAGGGACGGTAGACCGAAGTCGATACCTCCGGGTGGGAGAGGAGAGAGGAGCCAGACTCTCCTAGGCCGAGGCCAAAGGCAGGAGTGGGCGGGAGGAAGAAGAATGTTTCGCGATGAAACAAAAAACTCACGATAAAAACCGTGGTGTTGAGTTTTCAATCGCCGGAGGTGTAGCGGAGACGGAGGATGTCTAGCGGAGACGGAGGATGTCTTAAAGCTAGGGAGGTACCTCGATATTTATATTCCGCGTCTGGGTGGTCGTGGCCTACATCCAATCCCTTACTGACTATGTACCTGCCATACTAACGCTTCAGTGTCTTTGGAGTGCGAACTCCGTTTGACCCTGAAAACTAACTTCCCCGCTCTCTTCCTGAGTGGAGTGATCAGCTCTGTCAAAGGACTTATCAATGACTCTTCTATGTGCATAGCTTAGAGTGCATGACGAAGATAACTAACTCGACCAGTGAGTTGTTATTTAACCAATTGTAACTAGGTCTTCCGGATGACTCTAGCTTACGCGAGCTGAAGGGACATGCATATTACTTCTTGTAATTGCATGTAGACTTGCAGAGGTCGTAGCTCCATAACTAACCGACCAATCTGAACCAACTAAGTCTTATTTTGTGGAGCGGAGCTCCTTCTATGTTATCCAGCGAAAACCCCTCGGTCGCATGCCTCGTATCTCTTTGGAGCCGGCTGCATAGATGCCTTGTTATATCGTGCGCTAATATCTTAGCGCTACAAATACTACGGCGGGGCCCCAAGTCGAACACGTGACCTTATGCATTTAGTCACGTGTCGCACCGATTACGCTACTATGTGTAACAGTTGACTTAGCCACTGTCTTCCACCTCTGTGATTTCCAATAAATGAATGCTTAATAACAGTCCAAAACAACAAATCAAGTAGTTGACCTCCTTCTATTAACCTGTCTGGTGAAATTGGTATTAGTATAAATTATTATCAAAGTATTACTTACCTCTCCAACTTCTCCTAGAATAGGAGAATCAATATTTACTCCCAGATGCAGGCATAGTTGATATGTTTGTCTGATATACCATAGGATTTGCTTTATCATTGTCCAATATTGCTGTGAGGAGTTTGCTGTAAATATTCTCACCATTCTGGCAGTAAAGGCAAGATTGTAATGCATTATTATTGTGGTATAGGTGACACTTCCCACTGCTTCTTGGGATAACTACTTATTGCAAACTTCTTCATTCTCCTTGTGATCCTACAGCATAACCTTTAGGTCAAGTGGTGTCACATACTTCTTGTAATATAGTATCCAAAATGTTCCCAAGACCTTCTCTAGATAGACTCCTTGGCTGAGGTAGATTTGATGGTTCCTATAATCACTTTCAATTAATGTACAGAGGAAGAACTTGACATATCCTAGGTATTTAATCATAAACCACTCTGCAATCTTATATTGTATCCAGTTGACCTCTTTTCTGGTTCTAATCAGGAGTATCTGATCTACTCAGAGAATTATTGTTGCTCCTGACTCTGTTTGGTACATTCCTGCATCAAACATCAAAGCAGATATTCCCATTGTCCAAACAAAATATGACTCCTGTATCTTATACCAATTGCATCCAACTTGTTTCAGTCTATAGAGTCTTTTCTGTAATTGAAATACATAGGAAACAACTTAGAAGAATATGAGAAGAGCTAATACTTGAAGTCCTACTGATCCTTTATATTGTTGCTCTTCATCTGACATGACTCATACCTTATATCATGCAAAACCTATGACTCACAACTGTGAGTCATGTGAGATCCTTCAGCTGACCCCTGTGAGTCGCTGCTTAATATGCCTTAAATCAATCAAAACATAATATCCAAGTCAGGTGCACACTGGCATCTCATATCACCTGAGTAAAACCCATGACCCATAGTTTGAGTCATATGCAGAAATCAGAACATCATGTAACTCAGAACTTTGAGTCATGAACAGGTAAATACAATAACTTATGACTCACTAATGTATCTCATGTGAAATCCCAACATACCTATAGCTCAGAATCCTGAGCCCTGTACATTCTGCCTTGCTTAGTCACTGTTTGTAAAAACCTACTCCAATTGCAACCAGTAGCATGACCAGTACCCAGGTCTAAACTTGTTACAGTCATCTCTAAGAGAGATGAAGTTGCAGTATTTATTGACCTTGAAAGATATTGGAGATCGGAATGATGGGAGTATCATGTATGGCTTTATTACCACTGGGGAGCAGTGGAAGATGCTAGGATATCATAGCACAGTTTACACCCAGATGGATTACTTGCATCTATTGTTTCTAAGTATGGGACAAGAGAATGGGAAATGGATAAAGGAGGCCACAATCATTGTAGATTGTATTCATGCAGTACTTAGGAGTAATAGATTTGTGGTCACATAATTGAGACTGGGCATCTAATGGAATTTTCCTCATGGGTACTTGTTTCCGGTAGCTGATTGCTATTCAAGGACTATTACTATTTCCAACATGGGCCCTTTTGATCCAGACAGAGGAGGGATTGCGGTCTTGGGATGTCTTTAGTAGTCAATTAATTCCCATTTCACTGTTGGATGTGAGAGGACCCCCTGAATAAAAGGAGAGAGGAGACATAGCAGCCAATACTGGCAGGCAGTATTGAGGCGGCAGCCACCGATAGGCAGTCGGTAGGTTGATGCATATGCTGTATTCCTACATAATCTGACCATGTGATATGAGACTGGGGTTGCCTAGTCTACTGGTCATAAGGTGTGATATTTTTTATTTTTTATGTTCTGTCTTGGGGGCTTCAGCATCTTATTCTTTGAGGTGATTCCCGCCTTTCAAGAGTAGGTGATTCTCAACTTCATAGCATTCAGTTTGACTATTTGAGATTATGCAGTAGCTAGAGGAAGCGAACCTTGATGCCTACAGTCGCCAACTGGAGCATGACGAAAACCGGTAGGTGGCGAGTAGGGGTAATTGGCAGGCAAAGTCTGGAATTTGTCAGAGTAGGGCAATCAAAAAAATAATCCCTATTCCTCATCTGCCACTTTCCATCCTGGCCCTTACTAGGCCCTCATTCATATTATTTGTCGTAATAACCACTGGCATCAGAGACCATTTGGGTGCTGATATGCAAAAACTGGGCAAATCTACAACTGCAACAAATTTCCTTCAATGCATATCATACTTCTTAAACATAAAGAGCATCATCTCAAGAGCTTAAAAAATATTTGTCAGTTAAATTGGACTCTTTATAAGCTTTATAATTCATCAGATAGGTGCTTATATGTGAAAACTAGGTAAATCTACAACTGCAACAACTTTTCTTTAGTGCATATCATACTTCTTAAAGATAAAGAGCATCATCTAAAGAGCTTAAAAAATATTTGTCAGTTAAATTGGACTCTTTATAAGCTTTATGGTTCATCAGATCCAAAATTGTTGTGGTTGTCATACAAACTTCAAAGTGTTATAACTCAAAACCAGGTTAAAGGTGTCTGCCCAGTTTTCGCATATCAACACCCATTTTATGTTGATATGAGCAGAATAGAGAAATGTGGTTTTGTGGTATAGTTAATTCAACACCACGAAACCACCCAAAGATTAATCAGCGCCCCCCCTAAACCTGAATAGGGTGGTAATGTGTTAGTCATTGGTTGGGCACCACTATAATATTAAATTTTGCGGGCTTCCCCCACCGCTAACCCCAACTTAGGGATATTGAATGGGGGCTGAGCCACATGAGGAAGAGCACCCCAACCTCTCAACCTGTCATGCTTCGCACGGCTCCAGGTGCCCATTTTTGGTCCCAGAATTGGAACCAAACTAGTCTAACCTACTGGCAGTCTCCGGTTCGAGCTCGTGCGAAGCAAATTTCTCTCCCTTCTTGGAGCTAGTTATACTAGAGCATAGAAGGGCCCCGGGATAACAAAATTTATTGAATTATGATATAATACACCATTTAGCAGAGTGATCATTCATGACAGCTGATACAATAGTCTCATGCTACCTTAGTAGCACCCTGCGGACAGATAAAGTCTAGTGCGGAAAAGCAATGTATATCATACATATTGCCCAACAGGAATAACTGACCAGTTAGCCTACCGCAACCGAAAAATAGCAGGCAAAGCTACAACTGTAAACGCAAACATCGCCACCCCCACCCCCTTTCACTCAAATTTTATGGTAATTATCTACCCCCGCGATAACCGCTTTCTTTACCCAAGGCTCTGGTTCCCTAGTGGTAGTATCGAAGTTAGTCATATTCTTGCCAGTGGAAGAGCTAGTTGGTTGGTCAGTGGAGGAGCTCCTGAGCTTCCGGCCCATGTGGCTAATTTCGCCGTTGTTGCCGCAAAGGTCGGCCTCGACCATTCTAGTCGTCGGTGTCGCTTTGATGGAGGGGTCTTTGATTAGGGTTTCTTTCCTTTCTTGCCGGCAACAACAGATAGGCCCACTCAGGTTCTTCCGTCGAGCGCCCTGCTTTCGCGTCTATGCTTTATGACGGTTCGGCATCTTCGCTGCCCTCACCCTCCACCTCCGCCTTCTCACCGCTCCCGCCTCCGACCCTCCGAAACCCCCCGGGACTCCTGGGTCCGCCTGCGCTTCTTCGCTAGCGTTCTCACCTCACCGCACCCGCCCACCACTCCCCCCTGCCCGCTCATTATAAATTATAAGCTTAATAGCCCCTCCTGTGCCCGTTTCGGAGGCGCGGTGGACGGACAAGTCCTCGATGGACTCTGCATAACTACCTAGTCTGTCTCCTCGACTATTCCAACGAATACAATCTTTGGCCACACCGAGCCAGCGTAAGCCATGCACTGAGGAACACTTCTGGCGAGAATGCGCACCTTTCTCTTATCAGCGTGGTATGAGGCTTGAGAATCGATGTATGAGTGCCCCATGAATGGACCATGGGCTCCGACTGGCTCTGAAGGGCCCCTCCAGTGGAGCTCCCGCCGCGTACTCAAGCGTGTCCATGTTCTGGGTGAACCACATGCGCAGCAAGCTCTTCTTTGCCATGAGTGATATGGAGGTGTACACGACTCTTAGGGTGTTGAAAGGTTGTGGGTTGGTGCGGAAGCTTATGATAACTCGAAGGCGGCCCTTGGGTGCGTGATGTTTAGAGTTCGAAGGCCGGAGCAGGGGCTTGTACCTGGTTTGCGAATGTCTGGGATGCTGGCGGAGCCGGGGATTCTAGGAACATCCGAGGAGACATGTTACCCGGTTGTGGTGGAAGCAACGGTGAGGCTTCACACAATTCGAAAACTTGGAGGCGGAGGCGACATGTTCGAGGAAGGTGTCATATTCTAGTAGGGGTGCAAACACCCAGACAAGACGGAAATGTAATAACAGTGCCCGCTAGTCTGCCCCTGCTCCCGCTTCGTAGCCTTCCTCTTCAGTTCCAGCCATCACCTCTTATCCCGCCCCGGAGTAGTCTAACTAAGTAAAGGATTCGCGAGAGAAAAACAAACAACATGAATAAATAAGAGACTTCCCTGGGTCATGTAAGGCTGACTGCCTCTCTGGCGGCGTTGCTCTCGGGGGGTGGGTCTAGTATTGCCGCCACAGGCATTTCCAGGTCAGCCTTTGTGAGCACCTTACCTCCTACCAAGTTCTGGGAAAGACTAAATACCCCAAGCTCATCTCTAAAGCCAGTTGCCCTGGGATCTTTTCCACCAGGTTCCTTGAGTATAGCGCTAACATCCATATACGAGTCCTTCAACACAAGCTCCCCGGTTAGAGTTCTTGCTGCCCCATCCATTCTGATCAATGTAATCCACCATTCTTGTACCATCACGCCCACGCTCTGTTGCCTCGTCGGTAGGATTTGGATTGGGAGCCGAATAGCCCAACACAGTGTCTGGATCCCCTGCATTAGCGTTCCAGTCGTCATCCCACCGGTGTCTCTTCATTATGTTCTTCCCAGACTTTTTATGTTTCCCATTGTGAGCAGGGGATAACTCTTCGCCGCTCGACGGATAGGTTGCAAACGCATGTTCTCAGCAGCCACTGCTCTCGCGGATAGGATGTTTGTTAAAAGTCGGTGGGATGCACTACCAGGGACCGGTGAAATAGGAAGAATAATTTCAGGGGTCGCTGGTGCAACAAGATTCCCTAATGGGATTTGACTTTGTGGGCTTAGAATTGGTTGTTTCGATATTAAATTTAGCTTCGAGGTGAAAAAAAAAAACCCCTGCGATGGCGGAGATATAAAAGTACACTTCTTGATATCAGGCCTTAGCGGCTGCGGTGGAGGCACATGCGACTTCTCCTTAACAATCACAGGTGTGGTTAAGAGACTGTCTACATTGGAAGTGATCGGGTGAGATCCAGCTGCTTGTTTCTCGAGCTCTCGCATTCTGTTCTCGCAATAGTCATCAAAATGGCACCGAACCTTTGAAGCGTGTGGCTTCATCAGTTATTCCCTGTACAAAGTAGTGAAAAGCCTCTTCACAGTATCCAAGAGTTTGCCAATCTATGCGAGCTGTACAAGGCTCTGATAAACAGCCTAGATAAATATTAGCACTCGCTAAATAAAGAAAAAAAATCTCCCTGTGGGGGCGAACGATGAAAATTAACCGAAAATCGTGCAAAGATGTCCACTTCATCGTAATGGAACCTTTCTTCTACCACTTGCTATCGCTACCGGCCCGACACGCGTTTCGGTCAAAACATCGGCAGTGGAGCTATGGATGGGTTTTGAGTTTGGCAGAGCGTATTCTTTTTTTGACCAGGGGAGGGCACCGGAGGTGGTTGTTACCTCGGGGGTGCCCACTACTGACCATGCGGCATCCGCCGTTTTAAGTAGTTTGTGAAGGAAATACCTTGGAGAGAATGGGGGAAGGTGAGGGAGGGAAGGGGCAGAAGGATGAGGGAAGGAATGAGAAAAAAGAGAAAAGGTTGATGCAGAGTCAATTAGAACCTCGGTAGCATGGCCTGTCTCTTTCTCCTTTTATTCTCCCCCGTAAGATCCCACATGTGGGTTTAGTCTGCTAAGAATACTATACATAGAATGAAGATCTGGGGAAACAAATTTGCCTAAAAGGATGAGCATTCCAAACTAAAAAATTGGAAAAAGCAAAAACAAAAATGCCATTCATCTATGCACGTGCAAAACAGTCAGTTAAAGCAACGCATTGCTTGTAGTTGCTGCAGTTTTTAGTCTCCTGCTGTCTCTCATACCTTTACTGAGAAAACTATTCACGAGGCTCTAAACTTTAGGGGGATACCTTCATGAGAACCAGCGTTAGTCCATACTTGTAAAAGGCATCTAGAGCACCTACCCAAACCAATTGATCCCGACCCAGGTACCAGCAAAGCGTGATATCTCCCCCCGAACAACAACCACATCAATCCCCACTCCCCGGCAAGCGCTTTTGCAACTAAACCCACATTCCCACGAAACTCCCATGGCGAGAATACCTTCATCCTTACAATCCCAGCGTCAACGCCCTGTCGTAATAGAAAGCTTGTAGCAAGTGTTCTGATACGGTGCTCTCGAAAGTACTGGAAAATGCCGTAGGGATGCCATCCGTAACATGAGAAGTGACTACATCTGCTGGGTGCAAGCCAAGCATGGTGACGCCATGCTGTGTCGGCAGCGGTTCCCCATCCATCATTTCTGTGGGAGGTTGCTCTTCCTCTTCCGTCCACCCGGCCCCTCGTGGGAATGGCTGTGGTTCGTCGAATTGTAAGGTTGCTGTAAAGTGCTGGCGAGCACGGCCGCCCTTGTTAGAGGTCTGCTCAATCATTATCGCGACTGTCTTATCTGCTAGGGTGGTGGGATGAGGATGTCCATGTCCCAGTGTCCCCCCTCTAGTCCCACGTCCGGTGCTCCAGCAATTGAAGCTGCATTGAGATTGCTAGGACACGGGATAACTTGAGGGAGTTGAGAGTTGCAAGAAGCCGCATGAATAGTGTTGGAAAAAAAGGACGAGAAGAAGTAGCAGTTTGCCGCTTGGGATGCTAGGCAGGTAAGGGTCGAGAAGGGTAAGATAGGTCTAGGACAATTTGGTAGAACTAATGGCGATTGGGAGGAAACGGGGATGAATGAGTACAGGGATAGGAGGATTGAGGTCGGTGGGAGAAGGTGAAGGGATTGGAGGGCCGAGTTTTGGTAAATACAAAGGGTAAACCAAGAACCGGGACAGGGTTGGAAAGCTAGCAGGGGTTAACTGTGCTCACCGAGTTTTGAAATCGAGAATGCATACCAGCTATCCACAGCGTATAGCAGTTTTTTCCTCTTTTTATTCGCTTTTGGATCCCAGAACGGTGGTTGGGTACTCAAATACCGTAAGAGCCTCCCCTGTACGTAGTCCCGACCCACACTCACCAGTTGATAGCACAGATGTGCCGGTATGCCCAATAACATCTCGAGGATGCCATTATTCCGCAATGTAAGCGGTAAAACATCCCGATATCCTAAGCCTTAATACGTCAGATACATCTTCTCAACTCAGCTTCCATTCCCGAAATTCCGTTGACACCCGCGAAATTCACATACCTGTAGTCTATTTCGGATCCCAACAAGCGGCCAGGTAGTTGAATAGGTGATAGTTAAGTCTACCGCACCCACAAGGAATCCAACCTCATTCTGTTCAAAAATTTGCTTCTAAGAGCACCTAGTTTTGCTTAGTGTCCCGACAGCATACCCCAACCGTTGCTAGGACATCGTTTTGGACCTTTATTAGACGCCGCTGCATTTCTGGAGATTGCTCGCATGTAGAAGAGCCGGCTGAGTCTGCGTCGGAGGTTGGCTGGGAGGGTTCAAAGGATTGTCTCCATAGCACTCGAATATAGCTTCCATTCCTCATCCTGTAGATAAGGTGGCGGGTTGTGCTAGGATACTAGTATAATACACCAAATGCCATCAGCTACCAAAAACAAGGTCCGAGGCTGAAATCGATATTCGGGGTACTCGAGTAGTAAGATTAAAGCTGGGTTATTGCGAGAAAATATTTTAGAGGAACAGGTCACGGGAATGATTATTAGTAATTCGCCTGGCTATCGTCAAAACAGCCAGGACCTCTCACCAGGGCATCCGATGCCACCTACGCCCCACCCCCAGGATCAGTGTTGGACATTCATCATTTTTGGCTGCTCATCACACATGCTATTTCCCATCCTCGGAGGATCAGAAACGCCCTAACAAGAACGCCTCATACCGCCTACCGTTTTGGAGATGTTCCACGACCATTAGCTTCATACCGAACCTCATACCGATCCTGCATATTTATCGTATCAGGATCAAACAGTAACCTACCAAACCCTATCCTCGGCCCGAAACTCCATACCTCGGGAATGTGTCAGTAAGGCAAGCAGGAAGATAGCATAGGAGGAAGAGAGAAATCACGCATGTGCTGGTAACATGTCTGGAAGGAGGATCAATGGATATAAAGCCGTTCATTTCCTTTGCTCTTTAGATACATGATCATCCGTCGAAATTACTGTCTTTCTCTCTTTGCCTTTACTGATTGGTTCTATTTCTGTTAGTCTTTTCAGTTCTTTAACTCCTCTCCCTTATTGCTATTATTCGTATCAATAAAAGTCTTTCGTTGTGTGGCCCAAGTGGAAGTCGTTTCTGCTGTACGATCCCCGATATTGTTTAAAAATCAGCTTTACGAGAAGCAATATTACAGCATTCCATTTCTACCAGAAAGCCCTAGGTTTGATTCTCAGCTTTTACCAATCAATCCTCCCCGTCCAGTATGTGGTGGACATCTCCAATTCTCCCCAATCACTCTTCCCGTAACATCTCAAATGTTCCACTCACTTCTATCGCTGAACCTTCTAGGTGCTCACGCACTCGGCTCGCAGTTTGGGGCACCGCTTCCGTGGACGCACTTGTCGCCATCCCGCGAACCACCTTTCACCCTCGGAGATCAATCACAGCAAACAGTCCCGCTATTACCGCAAAACCAGCATCCGAACCACTCCTCGATCTCAACCCCTCAGGATCAGCGACATATGCGCCCTACTATGCCACAGTATCCCGCGCCTCAACGCCCCCACCAACTTGAACAGCAGTCGGCCCTGGGTGGGCAGGTTAAATCACAGGACTATCCATGGACTGGTGCCAGAAGGTCTCAATTTCGACATCGCCCTCAGCGCAAAGGCCCTGATCAGCATTCGGGCCTTCATCCCCCTCCTCCGCCTCCTCCTTTGCCCCCAGATAGTCTCAATCAGTTCCCTCCCTTGGAACCGAGCGCCTCAAAAACATCCTACCTAAGCCTCCTCCACCTAAATTGCCACAGACAAATACATAGGGACAAATTCAACAAAGGACACAGCACCAACCGGTTCCATGGCGGAGCCGTCCACTCTCTGAGTGGAAACCATCGTTTCGAAACCCTCAAGTGTCTCCACATCCGGGGACAGGCCGCATGCCTCCCCTCCACTTAGAGCAGATGATATATGATCATAATACCAATCTCTAGGCATTTTAAAGGGAGATTATTGCGGCCACCACACCAACTCCGCAGGAATTAGCCGCCTAAAACTAGCATTTGAAAAAATGTGAAGGAATCTGCCAAAGGATCTTCCCAGAAGGGGAGTTAATTCCCTTTGGAAGTCTGGCTAGTAAGTGCTACGCCTTTCATCTTTCTCAACTCCCTCCCGACTGCGTACCTTGTAGCCTGTTTGGTTAATATCACTTGATACATCTCTAATTTGATTGCCTTGTTCTCCTCCATTGTATAGGTACTGAAAAAGGACAAACCTGAGTTGGACAACCAAACACTCAAATGGGTAAGCTTCACTCACTTACAAATCACAGAGGCAAGTCCAGCGTTCTCACACGCAACAGTTTTCCGAAATTAGGTTTGTGCAGATCAATTGATATGAAGAAACAAAAGAACAACGAAAGAAGAAAATATCAAACGTAGGTACAGGTTATCGTGTCCGTCGTTGACCCTTTTCGTTGTTGTTTTCACAAGTTCCTCTCCACAGCTCGTTCGTTGGGTTCACCTCTTGTCCAAAGAGAGAGGAAGGAAAAAAATCCCTTTAGGTCTTCTCTGGTACACAGCACACCACCATGGCCAGTTACAATCAAACCCTAACAAAAAGAAACAAAAAAGCCTAACCACAATTACAGAATCAAGCTCAGGTTTCAAACAAAAGAAAACAAACAGATTTTTCCCTCCACAGATGCACCCCAGTTTTTAATGACATCGACCCCGATGTCTATTCTCCATTCAAACCAACACATTTCCACCTTGCATGACTAAAAAAGAAAAAAACCAAGGAAACCAGAATCACACTAATGCCTACTTCCACCGTTGATATCAGAAAGATCAAAGGCCCGCTGTCCAACTTGCCAGAGGCCTTGTACATCTCCCATCACACCCCGTTTATACTCTATTCCAGACTTCTCCACTACCATTGAATCCACTGCGACCGGGTAGTCTTTTGTTCGAGGAATATAGAGAAGCAAATCATCGAGGTGGAACCGTTTTGTGATCTCAGGTGGGTCATGTAACTGACGAACATGTGCGCTGACTCCAGACTTCGAAAGGGGTTCCATGATTCGAGGTGTTGACCATCGGGTTTCTAATTTCCTCCCTTTGTTCTTTGCCAGCTGAAAATCTCAGACAAGAAGAAAATCACCAGGCTGAGGTTGTCTATAGCCTTTGGTAGCTCGTGCCTTTAACTGATCTTGGTGCTTTGCTAATTGGTATCCTGCTCGGGCCGCTTTCTTATCTCGGGAATCCATAAAAGAGTGTGTTTGCTCTTCGTTTAATAACAGGGGATCATCTATGGGTGCTGTCTTCCGCTTCAACCAGGTTTGTATTTCAGCTTCTGATTTTTGTGTGACTGCAGGATTGTATCCCAGAAGAATTTCCACTGGTAAGTATCCATGAAGGCGTATACAATGGGTATTTATGCTCAAAACAGCATTGGTAATTTGTAGACCCCAGTTGCGAGAAGATCATTGTGATATGCAATTAACTCGAATGCGACCCATAAGCATTTGAACATATCTTTCGCTTAACCCCACTGATTGTGGATGTGAAATTGCTGACTTAAAATGTGACACCCCATGATCAGTCCACATTTTCATAATCAAATTACCCGTAAAGTGACTGCCATTGTCTGTGTAGACTGTCAATGGCCAGCCAAAAATCGGAATGATGTGGTCAAGGAGGGCCTTCATCGTTGATGTTTGATCAGCCCTTTTCACACTAAATGCCCAGAGAAAACGTGAGAAGTAATCAATTATGATGAGGATATAAGTGTGACCAGTTGTTGCACAAGGTGGATTGATTGGTCCTACATAGTCCATTCCGATCATATCCAAAGGCCGAAATTGAAGGATAGGTCGTATAACTCCAGCTTTTTGAATCTTAGTAACCCGTTGGCAGGCATCGTATGAAGATACCCATCTTCCAATATCGTAAGCACGAGAAGGCCAGTAGCCTTTGCCATGAGCTCGTCCCAGGATAATCGATGTTGCGAAATGTCCATGCTCCTTGTGAAGATTTCTCAAGACCCTTTCCACATCCTTTTCTAACACACAACTTGCAAGCTCGCCATTCCTCTCCCAAAAGAACCACCTCGGCTCAGATCCATCCGCCAGCACATACCTCCGCATCATCCTTTCCAAGACTCTTCTCTTTCCCCTATCCAAATTCATTTTGCCTGCTCCCACAACACCAAAGTCCATCTCATCCAACCTTGCCTACACAACAGCTCCATACATACCTGACTCTAGCCACATCCCCCATCTTCGCCTTCTCATATTCTTTGCTGCCTCCTGTAGGCTCTCCAACTCAATCCTGCTCCCACAATCTACCCCTTCTTCCTGTAGACAAAACAGTCCAATTCCTCCTATTAACTTCTCTCTTTCAATGAATACTTTCTTGCACTCAACCTTTTCTTCCAGCTTCCAGAACAATTTTTCATTTCGCAACAAACTTGCCAGAAAACAATTAACTGGGACATCAGTAGGTAATCCAGATACTGAAATGATGCTCTGAATTTTTGGGCGCAGTCCTTCACTATCTTCAGCTGCCTATTTTGTCATCAACCAGGTTGGAAGTCGTGAAAGTCCATCTGCAATTCCCATGAAGTGTGACTTTGCTGGTCGGTAAAGGAGTTGGAAGTTGTATTCTCACAGCCGTTCTTGCCATTTCGCAATTCTACCATGCGCATCATTGTCTGGACCGGTAAGAAGTGTCTTCAAAGCCTCATGGTTGGTATAGATTAGAATTGAATATAGGGAAGCCACAACCATCCATCGGACTTCAGCCAAGCATCGGACTACTGCCAGTGCCTCACGCTCTGAGTTTGAATATCGTGTCTCTGCATCTGCCAGCCGAAAAGACATAAACATGATTACTCGCTCAGGTTCCTTATGATATTCCATGTTTGTAGCCTCAACTCCTGCATCTACTCCCTCAAGTTGAAAGAGGACACCACCTACACCTTGTTTGCTTGCATCTACAGCAAGATGATATTGACTCTTGGGGTCTGCGGAAGCCATTGCATTGTTAGCAATCGCTTGCTTTATTGCCTGAAATGCAACATCCTGCTCCTTTGACCAAGCAAACTCTAAATCTTTCACTGGTCTTGGCTGTGCTTTCCAAGTCTGCTTTTCATCTTTTTCACAACACTCTTTTTTCGGACCATATTTCAGGATACGAACCAATTCTGCCCGACCGGGAATAAAACGTCGTAAAAATGGAGTCAGGTAACAGACGGCTTCAACATCAGCAGTTGCTTGTAGAGTAGGCCAGTCGAGAATGGTTTGCCGCTTTCGCAAGGAGGGTCGTAGCCCATTTGGCCCTGCTTCTAAACCAACAAAGTCCAGAGAACTGCAGAAGAAGTGTGATTTAGAATCCTTGAGGTACATAGGACCCCAAACACACCGCGGAAAGAACTCTTCATAGAGAAATCGATACATAGCCTCGAATGTCGTAGCACTTCCATAACTATCGTCAATTATCCCATCAAAGGAAGCTTCACCCCTACCTCCAATCAGTGACTCAAACCCTTCTAGCAGTACTTTCTTTACTGGACTGTCATCGTATCCTTCTGGTATCGCGCCAAACACTAGAACTCGAAACCCACTGTATGTATGGACTCCACCTGTCAAACCCTGACCCATGACATTATAGCAATACATTCCATATGGTGTAATGAATCCTAACTTTGGCTCATCACCTAGTCGAACTGGTATTGCCTAATAGGAGTTTGCCGCATCAGTTGTAAAGAAAAGATTTTTGCCCTTTTTCAATATGGTATAAAGAATTTGCTCAATCCAAGGGACAGGGATATCGGGATTTCTCCGTAACTTGGTTCAAGGGAATGAAGTTATGGACCATCCTTAATCGTGACCCTGGTGGAAGAAGATCTGCTCGAGGCTTAAGGGGGAATTTTGTCCGAGCTCCCCATTCACTATCACAACGGAAGATCAATCCTGCTTCCTCCATCTTAGGTAGTAGTCGTCGGCAAAAGTCGATTTCTTCTTCTGTGTACAGAGGAATCCTTGCCAGATGGGGTTGAGCTCCTGGCATGAGAATAATAGCGTGCTCGATCAAGTCTGTCTTCCTAATCCTCAATAGGTCAGTTTCAAAGACATCTTTCCAAGTAAACAACAGCCTTTTTGCTTTCGCCTTCTTGTCTAAACTTTGCTGCTCCCCCAGATGCATTGCCATTCCGTCAAACCATTTATCTATAACCTCATTGCTTGCCACAGTTGTTGGAACAATTTCGCGTTTCACTGGTCTTCGTTTTGTCGGGAATAACTATGCCTTATTTCGAGTCAATGCAATCGAGTTTAGAACCTTAGATACGCTACCATTTTCTCGCTCTTTGCTTCTCACCATACTCTTTCTTTCCATTTTTGACTCATTCAACTCCCTTCTCCAAGCTTCATTTGTTCTTCCCAACATTCCTAATTCCACCTTTTCCCTTTCCCCATGTGTTCTCATATTTTCTTCTTCCTTCTCGTTAAACAAACCATCGTTTTTTCCTTTTTCAACTCCATAAAACTCTACTCCATTTCCACCCACATAAAAGCAGCTCAATACTTTTACCTCCTCCTTTTGTCCAGAGCTACACAAGCGTCGTCCTTTGCCCTGGTGCCAGAACGACCCTGCTAGTTTCCCAAAAGAGAAGTTTGATCAACCTCTCCTTCCCAATGATCAAGTTCATCGAGTAGAGTTTCAATAGCATCTTCAGCTTCCTCATCATCAACTTCGATAAGCCCTTCTCGGTCAACTGGTTCCATTAGTGTTCGGAATTTTTCCATCACAACTCCAGGGACCTTGCGGCGTACATGATCGCTGCCTTCCATAAACAAAGTACGATTGTCATGATACTCCACAGCTCTTACTCCTTTAAGCCATCTCCGAGAAATTAGGAGCTGATAGGTTTTACAGACGGCCACCTCATATGCCTTGACCCATGCTAGAACTCCAGCAACTACTACATCAATCCAGACGTAATGTTGTAAAACAACAAGATGGTCATCAGCTAATCTCATTCCCAAACCTGAAACTGGATGCCGATGGAGACTTAACTGATCCACCAAACTCGTTGATATCAAATCCAACATAGCACCAGCAACAACCAACACATTTGAAATCTGCTTGCTTCCAATCCAGGCCTCAATATACAAATACTCCACATTTTCGTCAATACTGTTTGCTGCTTCACTGACAACTTCACTTCCCTCCTGTGATTTGGAAGTTTGTAAGACATGTGAGGCCACAGGCTGTAAACTTGGCATAAACTTCTTCTTTCTGGTTCGGGGAACAGATAATCGGAGTAGCGCTGCTAAATCTCGAGGAAGACGTGGTGAACAATTGAGAAGTTGAGGAAGTGTAATCTGTATGCTCATAGAAGATCCATCCAGAGCATCAGCTATTGTGAAAGGCCTTAGCCCTTCCATCCAGTTAATCGGTGCATTGACAGTTTTTGCCTTAGGCTTCTTCATTTGGGGAACTAGAAGATCAGCTGCTACCCTTACACTTTCAGATCCAGGTACCTCCCTTCTCATCTCTAATACTTCTCCTTCAGCTTGCCTTGCTTGTTCAACCATTTCTGCAACCTCTAAATCAAAATCTCTTTCAATTGCTTGATTTCGCCCATAGGCTAGAGGATTGTTAGTTGGTCTTCCAGATCTCCTCAACTGTGGTATTTCCTCCACATCTGTTAAGAATCCTACCGGGTAGGACCTAGCGACAGGTAACGATACTTCTCTGTAAGGTGATAGCTCTTAGGCCTATGCCTACGCGAACACGATAGTCTAGTCCCTGGACTACTATTGTACTCGTGCCTATCTCCTTGTTCTTCTCCTTAGTCCTCGCCTAGGACTTTAATCTCTTCTCGTGGGAGGAAAGACACTGCTCGGGTTTCTTAAGATAAATCTTAAAGAGCATAAAGGTAGGTTTTATTGATAATAACTTAAAGGTAGGAAATAAACTAGAAGAACGTGTGAAGAGCTAATACTCGGGGTACTAGTGACCCTTTATATAGTCGCTCTTCACCTGGCGTGACTCACCCCTCTTGTCACGCGAACCCTGTGACTCATAACCATGAGTCATATTAAATCCATCAGACGACTCTTATGAGGCGCTGCGCAACATGCCTGAAACCAATCAAAACATAATAACCAAGTCAGGTGCGCAACTCACGTCACCTGAGTGAAACCCATGACTCATAAGTATGAGTCATGTGTGAAAATCATAACATCGTGTGACTCACAACTGTGAGTCACGAACAGGTAAACATAATAACCTATGGCACACTGGTGTGCGTCATGTGAAATCCCAACATTCCTATAGCTCGGAAGTCCGAGCTATGTGAAATCTACCTTGCTTAGTCACAGTTTGTGACAACATCCACAACTCTCTTTTGCAACTTAGGAGCACTTTGCATAGTCCTGCCTTCTTCTTCATCCTCATCGACTTTTGCTCTCTTTTCGGCCAATGCATTTTCGAAAATTGTTCTAACTGCTGGGATTCTTGCAAGCAATTCGCAAACTTTCCCCAAATCATTTCTTCCAACAGAACAAGAACGAACACAAGACACAGCAGGAGACAGAGCTGATGAACTCACCTGCTTAGCCATTGTCTCATGAGGTACAATCGCCCTTGGAATGACCTCAACAGCGTTAGCACCTGATAGTGGAATTGTAGATTGCCTGTCCATTTAACGACCCTACGATACAGAGCTATGGTAACCTACGTCTACGCCCATACATAGGACCAAGAGGTCAGATGGTAGACAAGGCGGATATGCAGGCGCATATCCGAGAGATATCTGATGGTCGGGAAATCTCTAAGAACAGAAGGTAATTAAGGAATAGGTGTACATAAGTAGTGGTAATAACGTGACAATGTCCGCTATGGCCTATGGATAGGTCAGAAGGCCGGGTGAGTTTACCCTACCTAGGGAAGTCACGTTACCCTACCATGGAGCCTGGCTTCATGTCACCGTGGACTTACTTACCCTACCTTTGCGACACTATTACCCTACCTTCCGTCGGAAATGTTCTTGGAGGAATTCCGGGAAATGTTAGAATTGTTTGTTATGCAATGATGATCAACGGGCACTTGATTGCACTTTGATCGGAAGACTACGGAAGGAGCTATAGTGCTCCGAACAAGCTGTAACTTGGTAGAATTATTCCTAACAGGTACCTGCGGCCCCAGGGTTTGCCCCGGGCATCATGGGCCAAAGCGGGTGGAGTTGCCGTTATGCTAGTTAAATGGAATCTATGAAGACATGTCCATAACACTGTATGCATCGTCGCCGTCCGTGCGACCGGAGGCTGTTTGCAGGATATATAAGGGGGCCAAGGTGAGAAGGTCAAGTACCTTCTCCAAAAAGAAGGGAGTAAAACGGACCAAAACTGACGGAGTTAGCGTGAGCTATCCGGAAGGGTCCCCAGAGTAGTCCTGGGTAGTGCCGGAGACATCTGGGAAGGTTTTACGCCAATCAAGCCTACACGTACCCCTTTGCCATAGGCTGTTTGTGGGTTGTTTGAAGACTCTAATAGCATGACACTTATCATGGTGAGTGGTGTGCCGGGCGTAAGGGACCATGGGTAGCGCCTATGGGTCCCGCCGCCGATACAGCTCTCCGGGGGAGCGTCGTAGACCCCCTAAGTTCGCAATCAAGAAAGATAGAACTTAGCCGGAAGACAGTTGATGTCTACAAGTGCTTGCATAGGTCATAGCATATGGGAAGAGAGTCAATTAGTTAGCTTTCCTAGGGTCTCGACAGTTAGCCACTGACGAGACACCGATGCGCAGAGGTTTTTACTCCGGCAGGTGTGTTAGTAAACACCTCGCAGGAACAGATGTGCATATAGGAGAATTCTCCTAGAGTGCGCTGACACCTTAGCCCATTGGGGACACGGTAATGGTGCCGGGGCAACCCTTACGGAGAAGGGCATGCTCATGTTGGTCGGCGTAACCTGATGGAGGAGTTTTTGGTATAAGTCTGACTACTTAAAGATTATACGAGAACTCTCCTACCCTGACACAATCAACATCCTCTCGAGAGACTTTAATTGAGATAAGCCTGAGCTTAACGATATTAAGTTTTACTGTTTACTTTTATTCTTTACACTTTTGCAAGAGCTGTGTTTGAGAGATTTCAAGTTTCGTACAGTCGCATCCTTAGGAGCCATCTACCTGAGGGAGCCCCCGTTACAGTCCATCCCTCTATAATCTTGACTTTGCATTTCTCGCTCACATCGAATATTGTCCCATATTTGCTGTTGTTTATGAACTGAAATTGGTGGATTATTGCAAACATCTGCATAGTGGCCTCGTTGACCACAATCCAAACAGGTAACTCTTATGTTTGGACGCCGACCAGGTTATCCACTTGAACCAATCCTAGGTCCTCTTCCCATACTTGCCTCGTAGGAAGCCATAAACTGGTTGAATTGTTCCTGTGTCATCACTGGCTGTAGTGGCTGAATAGCAACCTCAGTTTTGGTAACTGCATTGACTTGTGGCATCCCAGGAGTTGCATAAAGAACGGAAGCCTCAGGTTCTTTTGGCTTTGATTGCGGTCGAAAAGGATCCGGTTCACCAATTTCCTGGAAGGAGAATTTCACAACAGATAAAGCCTTGGGAAAGGGGAAATTGGGATTACCTTTGAGATCGAAGGTCACTCTCTGCCTTCTGTCTTGGTCTTTCATACCCTTGATGAAAGCAATAGCAAACAAGGAGTCTATTTCTTTAGGAACCTTTCTGGATAACTTTTCGACTCGGTAAACATAGTCGCGGATATGTTCTGCTTCTCCCTGTGCAAGTGGCAGCATCTCATTCTGAACTGCAAAAAGAGAGAAAGCTTCAGATGCCTTAATACCACACTGCTCTCTAAACTCCTCCACAATTTTTGCATAACTCTTCTTAGTCCCTTCACCAAGTACATTGTACCATCAGTGCCATGCGTCTCCATCACTCTCAAGATTTTGATGGAAAAGACGGATCTTGGATTTATCACTTGCCTCTATAGTTCCTGGACTAATAGTCAAATCCCAGGATAAGGCTGCTGTTTCAACATCATCCAAATATTCATCTACACTTTCACTCCCATCTCCATTGCCTCCATTGAAAGGTGTAATTTTTATGAAGGCAGACATGTCTCTGGAGATCTGAACAGTACTCTCAGGTTGCAGTGCAGTAAAGGATTTCGTCGGATATGAAAAGACTGATGATGATTCTGGTGAAAAATACCAGTGAGCTAGCTCTCGAAAACGCTGATCAAGTTGCTCCTTGTAGTCAATAGCACGGCTGAAGTTTGCTGGTGTATTAAGGTTCCCGTCCAGGATGACTGCAAAGAAAAATCAGTAGAAAAATGTAAAGCAAATACAAAAGACAAGATTAAGACAAGGTCTTCTCTGATGTAGCAACCAGAAGAAATCCGTTTCAGAGCACCAATGAAAAAGGACAAACGTGAGTTGGACAACCAAACACTCAAATGGGTAAGCTTCACTCACTTACAAATCACAGAGGCAAGTCCAGCCTTCTCACATGCAACAGTTTTCCGAAATTAGGTTTGTGTAGATCAATTGATATGAAGAACCAAAAGAACAACCAAAGAAGAAAATATCAAATGTAGGTACAGGTTATCGTGTCCATCGTTGACCCTTTTCGTTGTTGTTTTCACAAGTTCCTCTCCACAGCTCGTTCGTTGGGTTCACCTCTTGTCCAAAGAGGGAGGAAGGAAAAAAATCCCTGTAGGTCCTCTCTGGTCCACAGCATACCACCATGGCCAGTTACAATCAAACCCTAACAAAAAGAAACAAAAAAGCCTAACCACAATTACAGAATCAAGCTCAGGTTTCAAACAAAAGAAAACAAACAGATTTTTCCCTCCACAGTACCATAGCTGGATTCGAGATTACTAAGTCTGATCTCGATGTCGTTCTCGTGTCTCCCTATCTGGAGGACTTTTTCTGCACCCCTGACAAGAGTGACGAATCCAATTCTCTTCTACATAATCTGGCGAAAGAATTTCAGTCTGTGGGGTTCGAGGTTACGCTACTCTTAAAGACCCGTGTACCTATAATGAAGCTTGCACTGAAGGCTACACATGAGAACTCAATTGACTTGAGTTGCGACATCGGGTTTAATAATTACCTGAGAGTGGATAATACTAGGACGCTGCAAATACATAGTCGATGCGATGCAAGAGTGAAGCAAATGGTTGTTTTCATAAAGGTATTTACGCTTTCACCTGAATTCTGGCCTCGCAATCCCCTTGGCAATTCAGAATTTTGTGAACTTGACACTATCACATGCCAGTGGTGGGCCGAGAAGACACATTAATAACCCATACCGTGGTGCCCTTTTTTCTTACGGTCACGTTCTCATGATCATCCATTTTCTGATCAAAGTGGTTGGCCCCCATGTTTTGATGAATCCGCAGCATACCACGATCCCCGAAGACGCACCGCCTGACCAGGCATTTGGTGAGGGTGACGAAGGAGAGCATTATGTTTGGTATGCTGAAGATATCGAAAATCTTCCCAGGACCAGGAACCAAATGCATGTCGACCAGCTCCTACATAGCTTCTTCGAATACTATTCACATAGGTTCCAATGGGGAAGAGAGGTCATCTCCATCCCGACCCAACGCGGCATATTTAGTAAGTAAGGTAAGGGTTGGGTTACGGCTGTTGCTAGGCCGTGGAGGAGCGGGCATACTCAGATAAAAGATGGATACTTGTTTGCCATCGAGGACCCTTTCGAAATCAGCCACAATGTGGGCAGGACCTGCTATCCCACCGGAGTAGACAGGGTTCGATCAGAGTTCAAAAGAGCCTTGAACATTATTAGGTTTTGCGATGGTGGGAAGTCAATGAGGGAGATTTTAGAACAGGAGGCGCCACCGAGAAACTATGGGTTAGGAGGGAAGATGACAAGAGGATGGATTGGAAATCTAATCCAGATCAAAGTGCTAACAAAGAGACGAACGATGATACCGCAGAACGCCTATTGAAGGAGGTCAGTGATAAGTGAGAGCTTGCTGCCAATACACACTTGATGAGGTGACACTTCGAGTTTGGGAATCCCATCAGCGGGAGGCGTGGGGGCCTGCTAGAGAACTCGGCCGAAATATAGGCCCAAATTGGTTTTTGTTTTCTTTTCTCTTCCTTAGTCTGAGTGGCTCAAAGCATCACAAGGTGCCATTTGCCCCGAGATCTGAAAAAAATGAAAAAAAAAACTAGAAAAAGGAAAAGAAAGAAAAAGGAAAACATTTAGACTGAGTGGTTGAAATAGATATCGATAGAACAGAGAAATCAAAGACACTTTTCGTAGTTGCACTGTTCATCTGTCTAGTGATAGTCCTTACCACCCCCTTCGTCCCCCCAATCATCCCCACCATCATCCTCCCCATCCTTAAAGTACACCCCAGCATTATAGTTCCCCACTTCATCATCGCTAAAATTATCCTTCGCCTCCTCCTCTTCCTCCGCTACCCCACTGTCATCGTCACCATCATCGTCGCCGAGATCCTCGTTCTGCAACTTTTGCAGGACCCCCTTCTTCCCCATCCCAACAGCCTCTCGACCCTCGCCCCCCCATCATCCTCACCCCCCTCATCCTCCTCATCCAACCCACCAAAAACATCGAGTGCCAAAAAATCAGCTTTTTCTCCTTCCAATATTCTCTTTACCTCCACCATCCTCCCCATTGCCATCACCATCTATCCCCAATGTGTCCCACAGCTCCACGGGGAAGAACTCCTTAATGTACGGCCAAGAATCCGACTTGGGCACCCTGCGCTTCTGCCGCTTATATTTGCTGGATACTTGCTCACGTCGTTGAACGGGTCCTCCACACCACGCCCCTTGCCAATAGCCATGTATAGCTAGCCATTATAGCTTCTGCCATGATACAGGCGGTAGCGCACTGCTATGTGGCATCCCTCCTTACTCAAGGGATTTGGAACGGTGGCGATTGTGGCTGCTTTGGTTCAGTCAGTTGGCCATTGCATGTGCTGGAGAGGTAGGTACAGAGGGGGGAGATACGCCAAAGAGCCTGGTGGTACTGTAGTCCGGTGGATTATCCGGGTCATGACCGAACGGACCGCCCATGCCTTCTCCTACTCCTCCGCCAAATTTACCACCGCTGGAAATACCGCCGTGCCCACCTCTGGACATCTCTCACTATGCTCGGGTAGGAAGGTTGGCCGGTTGCAAAGGGGATTTGGAATGATAGAGTGGTAAAGCAGGGCAGATTTCGAATTTATCATGAGAAGTTGGGGGTTTCAGTGGCCGGGTTGGGGGTTTTCAGCAGAAATAAAATCTTCTAACTGTAACAGATGGGTTGGTCAAATTCAGCGCTGGTCTGTGCGTTTTCTTATATTTTGTGCTTTTTTTCTATGTCTGCATTTGTGCGTGCGTAGGTGAGGTACACATGTAGATGCAGGAACAGTTTGGGAAAGGGAGAAAGAATGGCAGGGCTGTGGTGGATGGTGGAAAAACGTTAATTTGGGTTGCATGTATAATTGATTTTCCGCTGATCTCAGACGCCAAGGAACTGCTCATCCCAATTCATGATAACTGTTGTTTCTAGTTTAAATGTTTTCTACAGCAAGTTACATGGGAGACCTCGTTCAACCGTTCGTACTTTTTTCGGGGGTTTTTTGTTTCTACCATCGAGGAAAGGGAGCCGAGAAATAACGATAAAAACAAACTCGCACCCGCCGATTTGAACCACCACCTATTCTGTCGCTAAAAACAAAAAATATGTCTTGGCAACAGCACATCTCGATGTGTGTCCTCCGGGTTATGAGCGCGGCGCGCTTCCTCTGCACCATGTTGCTTCTTGATGAATAGATTTGGTTTCCTGTCCTTGAGGGGAAGGAAATCTGGCCCTATTATGCCCTAGGTTTAGCTCATTCCCGGTCTTGAAAAGGTATGATATGATATCATACTAACGCAGAACAAGTACCGTACCCTATATACCTAAATGTAAGTCACAACCACACCCTGTGGCTTGGCAGTGGTTGAACTCTCGCATACCTGTGTCCCTGCGCCAAGACCGGTTACCCCTATTGGAATAGCCCCAATGGACCAAGAAACGCGTAGCGTAGAAGCTGCTTTCTAAACCAGTGCATTCCCACTGTCACCGAAGCTCCTAGTACGATCAGATATTTAGAATCCTGTTCTGACCACTGGTGGCGATCCACTAGGTCCCACTATTTTTGAGGACCCTGGTTGTGCGTCAGCCCTCGTCTTTCCAGTGTGCGACCACCTTTTCTGGCGGAGCGTCAATTTCTCATACCCTGCCTATTATACCTTATCCCCTGTCACCCCGCCCGGATTGTTCTCCGACCCAGCCTTCGAGCCTTGTCGCATAGACTCAGTAGCATGTAGCGTTCAGGAGGTCGATAAATCCACGACTGACGGTGAGAGCCATGACTTCTCCATCCAGTGAGATGTGGAAGGTCTCTCTTGACCCCTCCGGCTTAGTGGAATCTTATATCTGAGTTGCGTTTCGGATTGTGGCTGTCAATAGGAGGTGGAGATATTTCCGCCTGCCAGCGGCGATTTCCCTTGTCCCGGATAGGTGGAAGTGGGCTGTTCATGTAGGGATGTTGTGCAGGGGTCACGATCTGGCGGGGGAGGGTCCGTAGTACCGTTTGTGTAGTGTAGGCGGAAGGTTGAGTTAGGGCTTGTGGAGAGAGGGGGGCGATCAGTTAATGTCATTGACTGGCGACCTAGTAATCGCTTGATGCTGAACAGACGGGGAGTGGGACTCGGAGGTATACCAAATTGCCAGCAATCCTATTTCCTGTCCGCAGATCTCACTACGGCCAACTACTCAAGCCGCAACCACTCTGGAACCCCGTGTGACAAGCTTGTAGTACTTTTTAGAATCCCATCAAGACCAGGGGTAGACCTCGCAGCGTCCTGATCCCCTACATTGTTCCTCCACCCACACCCCGCCAGTCTCTTCACCACTACCTCCTACACCCGCACCATCCAACCTCGCTCCCTTCTATCCAGATCACTGTCAAACTGCCTGTGCAGCTGCGCACGATACTTCTTCTAACAAAACGAGGGATTCAGTCTCGGTGTCGTGAAGCTTAGTCAGGAAGCCCCGATTACCAAGTGAGACGGTGAGCGTTTCATTGCCGGAGTCTTAACATTCTAGGAGATTCACTTCATATTCTCCTTTTCCCTCTTCTAAAAAGCCATGACGAGTGCCCTAAGTATCCTCCAATGTCCAAAGAAGCTGGACCGGAAGGCCTCTCATCGACATGAATGGCTAGTTGCCTGGAAGGACTTGGAAGTCCTCACCAGCATCTCCATTGCCGCCTCCGACAAGTGCACACCCTCCCCCTTCAGCGTTGCCATTAGAAGATCCCTCATCAACTTCATTCAACCCCTTTTCGAACCTTCCTGGGCTGCTAAACCTGAATTTGCGGGGGGGATTCCGCTGCGGCAATAATCCTGCAAATGAGTATTCGGTCAGTGATTTTTTCGGAAGGTGCCGGCTCCACGAGGACTAGTGAGGTAGATTCCAAAGGCCCCGTTTTTAAGCGGGATGTTTGTCCTCTTTTTCCCTTTTTTTCTTGTAGGGGGAAGGATAGTTGTCTTGTCACCCGTACGAATGGGTCAGGAAATGTGGTTGATGTGGTGAGATATGAAGGTAAGAACCGAAGGGTGTGGGGATAACAAATTGGAAGATAGAAATCTCTTACAAATAGAAATCTTCTCCACAATCCCTCCCCCCAGCCCAGGCGTGGCCCCCCCCTGCAAATAGCCCACTAACAGCTCACAAGGCAATGCCGTAATCATAATATAAAAAACTGCCGTACAATAACACATCCGTAGCCACGCCCCATGACACCCCATCCCGCATGTACGATCCACTAGTAAGAGAACCTCAATTAGTTATATATTCTCCAGATCTATAATTGTGATTACCTTGCCGAAAATAAAATTATTTAGCGGTTCTTGCCCCCACTCCCATATACCGTTCCGATCCCCTTTATCGCATCACATGATTTTCCACCAAGAGTGACACAGTTCTCGATATCTCGCATCCAGGTTGTCATCATCTTTCGCTCTCCGGAGACAGCCTTCATCATTGCATAGGCCGACCCGAGGGCAATCGCCTGCGTATGGGCCACCTCATTTCCAACAGCCTGAAGATCGGTTTTGGTCGCCATCTCGGTCCGGATGGCTTTAAGGTCTGTTTTGGTCGCCATCTCTGTTCTGACCAGGTCGATTCTCACCCCCAGGTCTTCCTTTACATCGTGACGACCACTCCGCTCGTTTAGGATCAGGGACAGACCTACAAAAGCGGTTGCAAAGGCGCCGGGATGTTTGCTGATATAAACTACACCCCATGATATTCAGTTCATATACCGACAGCTTCTCCATCTTCCACCTACTGTTGTTCACG